>LR132228.1:0-39235 GCA_900634815.1 Paradendryphiella salina | reverse complement strand
ACCCCTCTTCACCTTCCTCCGTGCACATCCCTACAAAACAACACTATACCTCATTAACAGCGCAGCATTTCTTGAACCGAAGATACTCACGAACCCAGCGTACTGGGCACTAGGCTTCGAACATAAAGGGCCTGGAAAAGGTTCTCGCCTACCGGTCCTCAACTCGCTGCGTCTTCTCCGCTAATGTCGTGTAGGTTCACTAGCGTCTGAAGCGATGAGGGTCAAGGATCGGATGCATGTATCGAGACCATATGCTACGGTTCAGAGTGCGGCTATGGGCGGTACGGGGAAGGAGAGTGTGGATGCTGTGGTGAGGGCTGGGGTTGTGGTGTTTTCGTTTGTGGTGTGGCGCAGGAGGTAGGCGCGTAGCAAGGACCGGTCATGCAGTGAGGTGAGGTGTGGGATGTTTGGCAAGGCTGCAAACTGAATGCATGTGGTGGAACGATGGCCAGCCAACCAAATGCAGCGCCACGTTGTTTGCCACCTCACTCATCAGGCGTCATTTGATTTTACTGATAACCACTGTCTCCCCTCTGCGAGCTTTTTTCGTTTCATGCGGATTGGAATACCGTCTGATTCTTTAGTCTTCCACTTCACGATAAAGTCTCAATCACCGTTTGACTATACCATCATGAACACAACGGCGGCAGCAACCCAATCCCTAATCGATTGGATCTCAGCCCACCCTTACCAGACATGTTTCCATGTCGTCAACGGTGTCGTTCTACTCACGCCCGCTGCAGCTACTGTACCCATCTTTAGCGCGCTGGGATTGAGCGCCGGAGGACCTGTTGCAGGTACACCATCTCTACCTTACTAATCTAACCCCAAAGAAGCTCAGTTACTGACAAAGCAAGCAGGCTCCGCCGCTGCCTCCGTCATGAGCTTTTTCAGTTTTGTGCCAGCAGGAGGGCTTTACGCTACGGCACAGAGTGCGGCCATGGGCGGGTATGGAGCTAGTATCGCTGCTGGGGCTGCGCAGGCGGGTGCGCTGATGAGCTCGGGGGCTGCGTGGGTACTGGGGAGGAATGGTACTGGTGCCTAAAAAGCCGTGGTAGCAATTGGCAGCTTGTTTCGTCTACAAGACAATGAGAAGATGGAGTGGAAGACAGAAGCCAGGACGGATACAGCAGTTGTTGCGAGCCATGGTGCAAACCAGGGGGCCAATGATGCTGGACCTCGGCTCAATAGCTCCTTCACGCCAAGACAGTGGTATCGAAAAACATCTAACATACTACCAGATCTTGTGAAGAACGTCTTGCACATGTGATACCCGTGAGCCCACTATAAGACCATCAGAGCGCGTCGGAAGACGCAGCCTTACATGGTTTCCGCAAAACCGCCATAACTAAAACCAACCATGCAACCTCCAACCAAACCGCCCCAGTCCAAGTCCAGCCCTTTAATAGACTTTCAGAGGATAGGCCACAACACTTTACTCTGGACTCCGCCGACGTACCTCTCCAAACCGTCACCAGAAACCCCACTGGTACTGCTCTTCTCGTGGAACGGCGCAGCGGCAAAATACATTGCAAAATACACAATCGCCTACCAGATGCTCTTCCCGCACGCGCGCATTCTCCTCATAACATGTTTTACTCGTGACATGTTCCGGCGCACAGCCTCATACGCTCCGCTGCTCACACCAGCTATGGAGGTAGTATCTGCACACACCACCAGCGGCGGCCAAGTCCTCTGCCACAGCTTCTCCAACGGCGGCGGTAACCAAGTCAACGAATTCGCCAAAGCGTGGAAGGCGCGCTTTGCCACCAAACTGCCCCTGCGCGCGCACATTTTAGATTCCAGCCCCACAAAGGGACCGTGGATGAAGAGCCACGCCGCCATTTCAGCGTCGCTGCCTACGTCGACGTTTTGGGCGTGGTTCGGCGCTGCGTTAGTGCATGTCTTGTTGGCGTGCACGTGGCTTGTTAATCAGATGCGGCGGAGAGAGAACAAAATGGTGGTTCTGTGTCGCGAGTTGAATGATGAGGGCGTGTTTGATAGCCATGTGCCGAGGGTTTATCTGTATAGTCGGGCGGATACCATGGTTGGGTTTGACGAGGTGGATGAGCATGCGGAGATTGCGAGGGCAAAAGGATGGGATGTGACCAAAGTGCGTTTTGAGACAAGTGCGCATTGCTCGCATGTTAGAGAGGATGAGGGGAGGTATTGGGCTGCGGTTATGGAGGCTTGGAAGAAGGGGCCGAGAGGGAGTTGAAATGGTCAGTTGCTGGGTCACCTAGAGTTGTAGTGTTGCTCGCATGTACGAAAAGATGTGTGATGTGTGGCAGCAGATGGATTGGGATTGAGGCTATTTATAGTCGGGCTGCTACTAGCGAGAGGTAGATGTTCCACAGTAGACCACAGAAGCTGAGGAAAACGATACGACGCTCGACGGGGATGAATGTGGTGCTGAAGAAGTTGGCAATTGGCCAGACTTTGTACGAATCGAAGATGAGGCCGAAGAGCTCCTATTCGAGTGTTAGTCTCTAGGTCTCCATCGGTAGGATCGTTCGCTGGAATACTTACGTTTCGGAAATCTTGGCCTATCATTCCCATGGTCTTGCCCTTCATGATACCAATCAAGATGAGGAACATGGACTGGTTCAACAAGGCGCCCATGGTAATGCACTGCATTTGGTTAGTATTGGAGCCACATGGTAGTTTGGGAGTACTCACGTCTGTGAACCATTTTCTGAAGATATTCCACCAGTTCCTCACTCGCACTTCCTCTTCGACAATTCCCCTCCCTCCCTCATCCTCCTTTAGCATTATGCCTTTCTCTTCCTCGCTCTCTCCCACAGCCCTTGTCTGCTTCTCAGTCTTCCAGCCGGGGAACGCGCGCTCAAGCCAGTTCTGCCAGTGGTAGTTTATCGGGGCCGTCAGGACCACCATGATGGCGAATTGCGTGAAGAGGACACGATCGAAGACGAAAGGCTTGGATTCATTCCATGCTTTGAGCCGTTGGGCGATGACGTTGCTGCACGAGTCTATTGCGAGCGCGGAGAGACAGGCCGTTGCAATCGGAGGGAGCTTCATCGTTGGAGAGCTGGGTTCGCGGAGTGGGGGGACGTGGTAGACTGTGGGTGAGAAGACTCGGATGTGGTCGCACGTCGTTGATTTCGAGCTGCTGGGATCGACAAGGCCAAGTAAGCACCAGGGTACGTAGGCGCCGCGATAAGCCCTTTAGAAGGTTTTGGTTATAAAAGAGACGTTTGCGATGGAAGAAGCTGGGGCATGTCGGAGAGACGGCATCGCAATCTGCCTAGGATGCGCCGTCGTCATGAGACTCCACATTTGTTGGTGTTGCTTATTGCGCGTCGACTCGGGGCATCTGCGGCCGAATCAGACGGCAGCTCACGGAGAGTCGCGACTGACTCGCATGTCTTATTGAGGCTTTGCCTGTTCCCCTACAGATTCACCCTACTTTCCTGTACAAGTATCTAGATTTACTGCCATCTCGACACTTTGACTCAACGTGGCACTTCACTCACAACCATCTAGGCGCAAGACTCAATACCCTCAGAAGCAGCTTTCAAAGCCTATGAAAACGCACGCATAACGCTTATGCAATCTCTGTAGAGAAGCACTGAACACGATTATGTTTCAGACAATGGTAGTATGACCAACTAGTAATTCTGATACTGCGGTGCAGTCCAAGAATTGTAATACATGCATATACTGTTCTTGAATCGGACTTTGAGCTGTGCGCCATTGAAATGGCCGTAACATAACTAGGGATAACATGGCTTGGCTATAGCGGCCTCACACACTAACTGAATAGAAGATTCAATTCAACAGGTCTGGACGTGGCCCATTTCACATACTCATGCCTCCATACAATCGAACTAGAGCCTGAGCGAAAAGCAGTTGGTGGATTCTCTGATTAGTGAAGCAGGGTAACTTTTGAACCGTCTGTGGTGGTGTGCTCTGTACAACGGACGCAACAGAAAACCAAATGTTAAACATCAGCACCTTCCGAATATGTCTTCACACGCTCGCATTCGGCATATAAATTAGATTACTGTTCACCCATCAGCATAACGGCCCGAACTGCACATTCGAGCTAGAACCATAATTGCAAACGCCGTTAACAGGATAGAAGATGTCATTGCCCACGCGAAATAAGGACCCACTACAACATCATCGCATAGACAACGGCACCACCATGCCAGGACGCCAATGACAAGAAAAGGCATCAGCTCCGCGATTGCTGTAAAAAAGCAAAGTGCGGGGTTCGATCGGTGGGAGTTCCAGCTATGTTAATAGAGCAGGTTTAGCGAACCAAGGAAGTAATCGCGCAGAGCCTGCTCGAGACTATATATGTATCGCTTGGTCGTCGCAGTAATAGACATCTAACATAGTTCTTTACATCACATCAAATTTTTCCATATACTCACATACCGACAATACACTCACCCGTCATGTCAAACCAAGCAGCATGGATCCCAGAGGCCAAGGGCAAGCTTGAGGTCAAGGAAGCTCCTATGCCAAAGGCAGGCAAGGGCGAGGTTGTGATTAAGAACCATGCCGTTGCTGTCAACCCGGTAGACTGTAAGTGTCTACAAGCACATGCTGCGCTTCGCCTTGCTAATCTAACTAGGGAAGATCCAGGACTACGGCATTTTCCTGCAAAAGTATCCCAACGTCTGTGGCACCGACGTCGCAGGTGAGGTCCACGAGGTTGGTGAGGGTGTTACACACGTCAAGAAGGGCGACCGTGTACTAGGGTTTGTCACTCATCTGCAACATCTCAAGAGTGTCATGAGCCAACACAATGCATAGCCACGCTTTCTCCCTTGTCAACAACGACCCAGCCCACGGCGGATTCCAACTTTACACTACGTGCCTCAGTCTTGTTGTTGCGAAGATCCCCTCTGACATGACCTTCAACTCGGCATCAGTCCTACCTCTTGCCATCTCAACCGCGGCAGCTTGCCTTTTCAAGAAGGAGACGCTCGCCCTCCCCCTGCCCTCGTCCAACCCTTCATCGACCGGTAAGTCGGTATTGGTATGGGGCGGCTCGAGCAGTGTAGGCGCAGTCGCTATACAGCTGGCTGCAGCCGCTGGCGTAAAGGTCGTCACTGTGGCGAGCAAGCACAACCTAGACACGGTCAAGGGCCTGGGTGCAACAGCAGCTTTCGACTACAAGGACCCCAAGTGCGCTCAAGACATCATCGCCGCTCTCCAAGGCACCGAGTTCGCCGGTGTCTGTGATGCCATCGGTACGCCAGATGCTGCTGCTGCCTGGACACCAGTATATGAGAAGCTCGGTGGACGCTACGGTTCAGTGCTGCCGGATGCCGAGGGTCTGCCAAAGGGTATTCAGGGCGAGAGCATCTTCGGACCGAGCGTCGCGCTGGCGGACAAGTACATCGGCGATGTTGTCTGGGCCCAGTGGGTACCCGAGGCTTTGGAGAAGGGTACGCTGAAGGCTGTACCGGAGCCGCTTGTCGTCGGAAAGGGTCTCGATGCTGTCGCGAAGGGTTACGAGGTGCAGAGGAAGGGCGTCAGCTTCCGCAAGGTTGTCATTGAGTTGTAGATACTGTAAAGGCTGGAAATTGCAACCATATACAATGTAAAGAAGGTGAGGAATACATGTTAAACGAGCCCTGCTGTGAGACTTGGTCTCCAGAAGAGATGGATTGAGTGTACTCATGGTTGGGCTGATATTGCGCTGGTACTGAATCATATTGAGCGTCGAATTGATGCTAACCCATGACCGACGCGTGATGCCTGCACGCACATCCGGTCAAATGAAGGCTAGCTTCCCGGCAAAACGTAATACCGGGCCCACTTTAAAGTTTTCAGCTTCCTGAACCTCTTCTACAAAGACGAGCTCTTCGTCTTGTTAAGCAACCTGCACATCGCCATCTCGCTCGCTCTCGGCAGCTTCCACTAACCTCATCCCTGCCACACTCTGAAGTCGCTCTCGTAAGTCTAGTTCCCTATCCTTTTCCCTCGTATTCCTCCCCCTGCACTATGATGAAAAACGTTCCACATTCGCAGTTTCCACGCTAGCCATCAATTGAACCTACAACCGATGGACAATGAGCGCGAATACCTTCCTTGGATGTCTGATCCGCTTTACATTCTCACGACTTGATCTTCATGACTTTTCTCGAGCCATCGCTGATCTATCACAGTTTGCAGATTTTCGCATCATCCGCCAGTTAACTTTTTGTGTCTTTGCTACCACACTTGCGCACCCATTGAAACACCAATACTGTCATTATTGGGCCCTCACTCCTTTGCATCCCAGACAAGAAGAATTGTCATTGGGTTTATGAGCTCAAATATCAATGGGCCTCCTGTAGTCCCAGCAATTTTGTGGATGTATATGTGGTTGGAGTTTTAATCATTCGTTCAATGCTCAAACTATTATCACCAAAGAATATCTCCACTCGCTCGCTCTACCTCGTCACTCCTCCATGCTGTTGGTTCCTTGTCGTCCTCGTGACTGACATATGTACTAGTTGTCTCTGGTACGACGATTGCGGTACTGTAATATCCTCACACGCATCATGCCTGCGCATTCTCGTATTGACTGCTTATAGCATGAAGAATGTAAAGACACTCGCCAAACCGGCGAATACGGCGCCCCCAGTAAGGTGAGCGGCAGCGCCGGTCGAGTATGGAGAATCCGAGTCGGTTGATGTGCTGTTCTCGGCCACAGTCAGGTTGCCACCAGAGCCAGCAGTCGATGTGGGTGATACGTTCTCAGTGGCCTCCATAGAAGCGTTCTTGAAAGCATCAAGTGTTTTGGCGCCAGTTGAACTAAGCCTTGTTAGCAAGACAAGACATCGCATAGTAGTAACTGAGGTAACCTACGATGGGTTGATTACACCGACCATGCCGTTTTGGCAGTGCATGCCCTGGGTGCAGTAGAACCAGATAGGAGCTGAGGCATTGGTGACTTCGTATGTGAAGGTAGTGCTGGCGACACTCTCTGTGTCGGATGTGGGAACGAAGCCTGACCAGAAGCCGTTGCTCATAGGCTGGCAAGGGTTGTCAAAGGTGGCTTGGGCGACGGAATGGTTCTGGGGCCAAAACTTAAAGGTGACGGTGTCACCCTCAGCAGCCTGGACGCTGTCTGGGTTGAAGACAAGATCGCCAGCCTTGTTGCTGACAGCGACTGTGTGGTCCGCGGCAAAAGCAGCGCCAGCCATGGCGGTAGCAGCGAAGATGGTGGGGAAATGCATTATGATTGGTTTGGTGGCAAAAGAGACTAGCTCGTTTTGGTAATTAAGATAATGCGGGTGAAGGAGTGGTGGTTTTCTTGGTGTGTAATTGGTAATGAGAAGTAAAGAATGTGGACCTGCCTACCAAGAGAAACCTGTAGTCGAGCACATTTGAGCTCGTTATATAGTATATGCTGGGAAACAGTTGCCGCCCATGGAGCGGAAGAGTCGGCCTGCGCAAGGCCATGGCATAACGGTTTCGAGACTTCAGGCGTCGCGAAGGCATGCTTTCTTGACGCCTTACCAACTCAAGCGAGATGCGGAGAAACAAAGGGGCCAACGCCAGGCATTACTACTGGCTATGCCTCTCATAGGCGCCTGCATTTAGCCACTTGCCGCTCCGGCATGGCTGTTTATTGCCTAAGGATGTGGGTGTGGCTGTTTGAGAGCCAAGAGGCGAGGGTATACGGCCCCTCTTTTCGAGGCGGCTGTGTTTCTGGCAAAGGGATGAAACGTGGTGGTGGGAGATGGTGGAACGGAAGATGTTTGGGAGAGTTGTGCACGGACCCATTGGCTGCTCCGGACATGCTGTCATCTCCGGGACATGCAATTCGGCTGCCGTGACAGCGGGCGGCGATTGCCACCCTCTCTGAGGTGCATACAAGTGATATACCGTTGCGCGTACGGATATCCATTGCTCTATGGGCACCTCACACGCTTCGCGGAACGTGCAACAGCATCCAAAGCTTCCAGTGCTGACGACCGCCACCACATCAACCTACACCGGCCAAAGGCATCGCATAATCGGAATATACTTATCGTATCGTATCGTCTCGTCCTCAGTCTACTGTTCGGTAACAGGATCCGGCTACAAGTCTCATTCAGACTGCGTTGTGCGGCGGACGTCGAGAAAGGGTTACTGCGGATACGGCACATCCAAAGGCCGATGTTTTATGGGGAGGTTGGGGACAGGGTCAACCATCACGAAGAGGAAAGCCTCGGCGGTGAGAGCAACTATAGGGCCCGTTATTGCCAATGTAAGCGTTACCATGACAGGCAGCCTATTCTTCCATGGTACACCCTGAACGCCGGATCTCACGACATCGTACAACGCTGCTAATTATTGCGGGCAAATCTCGTGTTCGTTGACGTGTCCAGCGTTGCTATCGCCTCTTGCGCATAGTCCAGTGGGCCTTACTCTCTAGATCTGGCCTCGGAATCTTTCTTCCAGAAAATGTCTTGATTGCGCCACGAGCTTGGGCGGGGTGCAACATTGTTTTATTGATCGCTGTCTACAGTTGCTGGTTGTGGCAGGACGCAATGCAACCATGCGATGACCTCGGACCTTTTCCTCGCTTGCGCCTCTGATTACGGGCTAGGACAAGCCATTCCCGCTGCTAGTCTTCCAAAAATATCGCAGACTCTGCATCAACTCTCGTGTCTTTCTACGCTTATGAGCTCATCTACCGTATCTCACTGAAAACTCCGCCATTCCGTGGTCAGATGCTCTCACCGTTGAACTTAGTGCTGTCGAAAAGGTAGGGCAGGCCTAGCATGGTGCTCGCATTGCGCCCACCGCTGCCCTTGTCTTAGCTAGTAATGTGACGGAAGAAGAGTGGGAGGCTTCGGATCGCAAAGTGGAGGTATCGTGATGGCAAACGGTATAAAGGAGGTTGCGGTCGCGAGTGGAAAGCAGCATCATCAGCACCAAACTTTCCGCCATCTGCCAATACGATATTACCTAATCTCATCATATCAGTAACATAATAATCTTTTGATTTAATCCCTAAACCCAACACCAACACCATGAAGTGCTCCACCGCCGTCTCTGCCGCCGTTCTTGGTCTCGTCAGCATGGCTTCCGCCATCACCGTCAGCTACGACACTGGCTATGATGACGCCAACCGCGCATTGACCGCACTCGCCTGCTCTGACGGAGACAATGGCCTCATCACCAAGTACGGGTGGCAGACGCAGGGCCAGATCGCTCGCTTCCCCCACATTGGTGGCTACATGGGTGTTGCAGGCTGGAACAGCCCTCAAGTAGGTACTATCATATACCTCTTCCTACCATCACAACTAACAGTCCAACTAGTGCGGTACCTGCTACGGCGTCACCTACAACGGAAAGACCATTTACGTCCTTGCTGTGGACCACACTGCCAACGGCTTCAACCTTGCCAAGAGCGCCATGGATGAGCTCACCAACGGCCAGGCCGCAGCCAAGGGCCGCGTCGACGCTCAGTATGCTCAGGTTGCTCTCAGCAACTGCGGTCTCTAGGCCATGGGCCATGAGGATAGGGGAAACAAAAAGACCTGGACGATTCTGGGTACGATGACGAGTACGCGATAATGTTTGTTCGACAGGTGTTTGATTACCTGATATTTTGCATGGCGCAAGGTTGGAAAGCATGTGGCGGCGTTTAGACATACACACTCCTTGATGAAGTAATTCAAAAGGCTACTCTCCTTAGCTTTTTTCCGCACTTGGCCTACCTGAAGTACATGTGCTCAAGCTACAGGTTATCTGTTCCTACTCACGGTACAATTATAGGCTGGGTTGGCCAGAGTGGTAGGTTCTGTGTTGCTTTCGTCCAATGTATGTCTGAGTACATGTGTCTTTACCCGAGTAACAAGGTACCATCTATTGAAGAAAACTGTCCTTGGATCTATGTAGTATCAAATGTAGCAATATTAAATCTACTTGCATATTCTATGGCCCCGGTTTGTATATGGGAGATGGAAGCCAGAACCGGTGCTAGCGGGCTGCAAAGCTAATTTCTACACTACGTTCTTCTTTTCTTTTGTGGCTGATACTGGGACGCTTAAGCATGTATAAGCATGTATAAGCACCACTTGCGTCCTGTTTTGTTTTGGTCTTTTTAGCTTCGATCAGGGTTTTATTGGCCTGTGGATCTTATGAAGCGCTGGTACAGCTGAGGCACTACAGAATTCGACCGTTGCTGGTATTCAGGGGCAATGAGACGGGTATCTGTCGCAAAGCTCTGTTTCGGGTGAAAATAAAAGGAGGGTAATGATAAATACCTTTGGTGATACAAGCCGGTCTTAATTGCACTCATCGATGTCGTTGTGAAAGGATAGGGAACGTTTTTGCGGCATGGTTAGTGTCAGCGATATAGCTACCTCACATGGGCTGGTGTGAGTAGTAGTGGGGGGAGGAGCGAGAAAGCTCGGCACAAATGCGCAAGAGTCTCAGATATACGCTGTCAAAGGGGCATCAACCATGGTTCTCGGTGCCGCAAGCCGATATGGGAGGCGAGATAAGAGATCGATCCACGGGAATCTAACTTCTGTCACGAACGTCAGCGGTCACGTCATCAAGCGTCATGCAACCATCAGCAGTCTTGAAAACAACAGATTACGTGATGTGTATCATCGATTCGTCATAAGCTATCCAAGATTCAAGGTACCAACCCTTGGGGTCGTCGTTCACCACCACTACTATCTCTACCCATAATGTGAAGAGATCTAATGAGAAAGAAAGAAAAAAACAATTCTTGGTATATCGCTGGAGAACTTTTGGGTGTGTTGTGAGAGGGTGAGTGGGGGATATGCCATCCATCCTACGTATATCATACGTCCCAACAGCTACGCCTGTATAACAGAAAACCCCTTTGGTAGGAATATATATACTAGAAAAGACACGTGAAGAAACTTTAAAAGGTAGGCCATAAAGATGTTGCCTACACCTTAACGAGGTGATGAAGCAAGTAGGCGACCAAGACTACCGCTGGCGACGGAGGGCTCGGGGACAGGCGACTTTGCGTAGATAATCTCGCCCTCAATAGTGCTTGTGGAAGTCTTCGAGACAGCCGGCGACTTGTGTGAGTATGACTTGGGACTTGAAGGAGCCGTTAGAGGTGTGACGAGATCGATAGACTTGGCATTGGCGCCATACGACCTGCTATGCGACGGCTTGGTCCTGGGGGGAAGAGGTCGCGTAGCGGGAGTATATGGTAGCGAATAGCTTACGGAGGAAGATGGCGTATGGGACAGCGAAGGTGCGGCGCTGAAGCTGTATTGTGAGGTTGATGCACGGTTGTAGCGGGGCCGGTATGGCCGTACGGTATTAGGTGAGTAAGTAGGTGCTGACTGGAACTTGCGTAGGTATGCTGATGCCTCGGAGTGATACCGATCGTCACTGTTATCGTCGGACGATGTGTCGGAGAAGGCACATGATGAGCGTTTTGAGTCTGGCTGAGTGGGCGAGCGCTGGGGCACAATATCGCGGAAGGCGAGATCATCAAAGGTAAAGTTGGCAAAGGGGGTTGTTGGTGGCGAGTAATGATCGTATGAATGGGTAAGGCTCTTCTCGGTGTCCTTCTTCTTGCAGCTGAGGGTGCATGTGTTAGCAGATGGTCCGTGCATGGCGGGTGATAGAGATACCATACCTTTCTGAGCAGTAGAGTACAGTGTTGCTGGGAACAATGATTTGCTTCTCGCAAACGGTGCTGAGTCACAACGTCAGTATGTTGTGGCCAAAAAATGACACCGAGAACACATACCAGTAGTTCAGGAAGCTCACAGCCATTGAGTCTTCTTCGTCGTCGGTCTCGACGTCTTTGTAATGAACGGCTTTGGAAGCAGTCTTGGCTCCGTGGGAATGAGCGCGCTTTGACAGAGGCCGGGAGGGCCGTGCGTGCGCTGGTTGCGACTTTTTGGATGTATGAGACGGGTGACGAACGTGATGCGTGGCCATTATGGAAGTCGGTGAAGTTTAAAAGGTTAAAGGCCTCACTTTGATAATCGCGCACGGTGCGCGATATTGTCACAGGCTGGAGTCGACCAGGCGGCGAAGAAGCGGTGACACTTGCGATATGACGGAAGGTTCGTGCGTGGCTTTGTTTAGAATCCTTATCGCGTCGGGCACTGCGCCATGGTTTTAGCCAGGTACACACTATTGAGGCTGCTATCTAGACGTTCGAGAACACGAACTGCGCGCACGGAGCTTCAATCATCGGCACCACTCTTTGAGGAAAAAACAACAGCGAGGGCAGATGCGACCCCGGAGTGGGGTATGGTAGACAATCGACAACAAACTTACATTCAGGTGGATAAGGGAAGTGCGACGCCGGGCGACGGGAGGGCAGAGACAGCCACAGTGACGATCCGGACACGATCTGCGGACAAGGCTAGAACGGGAGAGTGTGGAACTTGGTGGACTAGGGGGAAGGGGGCGTCTTGGGTGAGTAGAGAAGAGCCGAGTATTTCCAGAAGGCCAGCGGCTTTCAGCGGCAGTAAAACAAGCAATGGATCCGGGGTCGATAACAGTGATAACAATCGAGTCGAGGGAGGGAGACGGCGGTCAATAAGTAATTACAAGCCCGGCAGCTGCGAGAATCGATGTGCAGTTCTAGAACACTGTAGTTGACGACGACGACGGCCCTAGTTCTACCGTCGGGATATGGCTGCTTGGGCGTGTGGGGAATGATTCGTGATAGCGATCACGATAGAGCCGTTCATATCATCCAGCACGCAATGCCGGTGCCGCTGGGCGCTGACTCCTCGCGCCTGCGCCCCCCTCCCCCACCCACACATCCACCAAGGTGCCTTGTTTTCAATGTAATTTCGCCCATTGCAGTCTGAGCAGGGCTGCAAAACTAGCCATCACAGTGTTGCGCACTGCATCGGGGCATCAAAGACGCAGCGAATGGCGGGCCGAAGCATGCACACGGCGGAAGCCTGACGGGTTACAAGGCCCACGTTGTTGCGGACTTCGGTACGACTTGCAGCGGGTACCATACTACATGCCACACCATTGTCCATTCGGGTGCGTATCTGTGCCGCTGCCGCACAACCACTTTTGTCATTGCCCGTGTGTTGCGAGCTTGCTCAACACAATGAAGCCATCTTGCGAATGTCTCACAGCCTTCTTGATGCGGTAATCCGGCGCTTTTCGCTGCCAGTCGCGGCTCCGCGGTCGGCACATTGTGTTTAGCAGACTCAGAATCTCACCTATCAGCACCTCAACCGCGAAACATCGTTCTCTTCCCTGCCTGTAATTCGCAACCCTGAAGCAGCTACTTGTACTTGAGTGACTTTTTGACTGTGCATTAGACAATGCGGGTCCATTTTGTTTTCTACTCGCGTAACTCTATCCTAGCGTCCGCGCAATATGAGGACCAACGAGATCTTCGGGATCAGAGCACTCACCGTCTCGAGCATCGTGAATCATCAAAAACTCTGTCACACCCCAACCCTGAGACCTTACCGCCTGTGGCAATCCTCCATCGCCAGAGTGTGCGTACCCGCAGCCCTAGCTTACACGTGTCGGTCAAGAGTTTTCTCTCGCAATTCATCTCAAACAGCAAATGGATCATCCGTGTTCTGGCCGCTCGTGATACACCAAACTTGGATCGGAGTTGATGTTGGATAAAACGGGCCGTCCTGTCCATATTCAGGCACCGGTGGGCAATTAACCTGCTCGAAACCGAACCTGTTCCGCTCTACCCCACAATAGTCAGCAAGAGCTCACCCGATGTCGTAACCCCGGCAGCAAAACAGGAAGCGGAGAGACCCACTACACGCGTTCAGGAAAGTCTCGAACGTCTGCTCATTGCGAATCGTCGCAGATATGAACGCTCGGAGCGCCGGATTCAGCCCGAAGAATTCTCCCAGTGTCGAGACTAAGCGCGGTATGACGGTCTTGTCGTAGGTCTGCAACGTTGTCAAACCCACTTATCCGCAACAATGCAGCCATGGTAGCTTACGACGTCTGCTCCCAACACAATGTCTGGCATCTCCATGCCATAGTCTTCAGGAAATGTCGCAGCCTCGACTGGATAGCCCCACTTGAGAGCCGCAGTACGCACTTGACAACCAGTGGCGTCATCGACGTCAAGTCCGTTCAGAAAGAGGTTTGTTTTGATAGCATCGACCACAGCCTCATCGCCATCAGTGGCTACGATACCAGTTACCCCCAGGTGCTTGGCGCAGAGGATAGACAGCATACCAGTCCCCGCGCCAAGTTCGAAGATCCTCTTCCCCTCGATGGTTGCTCGACCAGTCTCAGATGCCAGGAAGGATCCGAGGAGTAAAGCGGCTTCCCATGTCCTAAGGCCGGTTGTTCCAGACGAAGAAATGACGGAGCGAGCCTCCAATAGTGTTACAGCACGCTCACCGGAAGCGATGTCGTCAGTCGACTGATGAGGGAACGAATACGTCACAAACGCCTTTTGCTGAGCGGCATCGGCTTCAGAGGGCAGGTTAGCTGTAAGTAACGTAGTCATGGATTCCACAAGATCATCTGAGATTTCCTGTACAGAGAGAACAGGTGGAGGTCAGCGAATGCTGGGATAAGTTGCTTCCTATAGAACGAGTCTAGTTTGATATCGTACATGGCTAGAGATAGCAAAAGCAGAAACCACGATGAAGAGATAGGAGACCGTACATCCTCCTCCGGGTCAGTGATAGACCGTTCGAGTTTTGAGACGAGTTCTTTTAGGAATCTAAGCTGATAGCGATCTGGTGGTGGCGAAGATACGCTCGCTGGGTCGAATAAGTTGGTGAAGAACCACGACTGCACATCGGGCTTCTTCAAGGTAGCATCGTCCGGCCATCTCAGTTGATTCGGCTCGACCAGCTGGAAGTACTGGCGTTGCAAGATGCGCAATTGCAAAAGCTGTCCAGGATCGTCCATAATAAGCGGATTTGGGGTAGTGTCTTGATAGCCTCGTCAATTCCAAACCGCCCAGTCTTCGTTCAGTACTTGTGAAAGAAATCGTTCAGAGTGTCGGCACCGTCCTTTCGGCTCATGGTGAGGATGTGTTCCTGCCACGGCTTACCTAATTTTGCAGCGGGGCGCCTTGGCAGTCTAAGCGAGGCAGGCGCACCGCCGACCGCCGACACGACGCACCGCAAATTCGACATCTCCATCCCGCCGCCAGCTAACCACAGCGAATCGACAACAGCAGGATCGATCTCTGTCCAGTACGTCCATACTACAAATCTACTCGCCCTCTCGCAATTGTGAGTGACGTCTAACAGTGGTGGCTGCAGGTCGAATTTCATCCATCATGGCCGACTCTCAAGTTACTCTGCGCACGCGCAAGTTCATCCGCAACCCTCTCCTCGGACGTCGTCAGATGGTCGTGTAAGTTGCAAGGAAACAAGCACCGGGCACGCATTCGTGGTGGAACCTGAGTCTGACGGGATTTCTGTGTAGCGATGTCCTCCACCCCAACCGCGCGAATGTTTCCAAGGACGAGCTCCGTGGCAAGCTTGGTGAGCTCTACAAGGCCAAGAAGGACGATGTCTCCGTCTTCGGTTTCAAGACACACTTTGGTGGCGGCAAGAGCACCGGCTTTGCCCTCATCTACGACAGCGCCGAGGCCATGAAGAAGTTCGAGCCCCGCTACAGGCTAGTACGATACGGCATGGCCACCAAGGTCGAGAAGGCCAGCAGGCAGCAGCGTACGTTTTCCTCGTCGGTCCCATACATGGTGTTGTGGATACGGCAATGGCTATGGACGGTGGAGGTGTAGAATACACACAAAGGACATCTACTGACTAGGGCAACAGGCAAGCAGCGCAAGAACAGGATGAAGGAGTTCCGGGGCACAGCCAAGGCCAAGGGTGGCGCGAAGAAGGACAAGAAATAAGCGGGTGCACTCTGATGATGACTACGAAGGTCATGGCCGGGGTCGAGTGGCGGTTTCTCTGGAACTACTGTTCCGCCTGCTTCTTCATCATGGTGGATACGGAGTTGTTTCTGCGGGCATCGGCATGTTTATCTACGATCGCCTGAAAAACTCTTGCGGATGGGAACGACAAGACGGATGGCGTTTGAGATCAATTGTCTGCTAACCATCAATGCATATCATGGACTTTACGATCCTCCAATTCATTTGCCACTTCGCCCACCTCTCGCCAATTTTGCATGGCTGTCTATGTTGGTACACATCTACGCGTGACACTTGTTGATTGCTTCCTATATCTTGGTCTAGAAGTTGCCCATATTGGCCCCGTTTACATGGCTATTAGTAAGTCTGGACATGTCCTTGCGCTGTAAATGTACGTGGAATATTCATCCCTTTCAACATGGGTCCATAGCAACATCGTATGGCCAGAACTTACTTATTACCTTTTTTTTTGAAAGTGATTTAGCTATTATACAAGATTTACATAAACATCTACCATGACGTCGGTGTTTCTCAAGGAGCAGCGTTCGTCTCGGCTTTGACTGGCGCAGGGCTCTGTTGCCCACCTATTGGTGGTGCTGCAGCAGTAGCAACCATAACCCCGTCACCACCGCCTTGCGTCTGTCCTTGAGCCGGCGTCTGAATCTTCATCTGCTCACCCATCATCCCTGCCCGGTGTGCAGCAGGTGTCGGCGTCTGCGGCGGAGGAAGAAGAGAATGAGTCGGCGGAGGCGGCATACTCTTCTTATTCGCCCTCGGACTGGACATTTCCCAAAACCGCCTTGGTACATTCTTTGCCGGCGGCATACCCAAAAATCCTTTCCCACCCATACTCTCCAGTGGTTTCGCTCGGCCTCCAACATAACAGCCTAGATCGCCGCTCCAGATAAACCCGCCGCCGACTACGCCTCTCAGCACGCCAAATGCGCGCGCGTCGCGGTATGCGATGCCCGTTTCTGGATCTCGGTAGCGTGCAATGGTGTTGGTGATGGGACACAGTTTCTGGCCTGGTTTGAGCACGATTTCGGATTCGGCTTTGGGCGCAGCGTTCTTCCTAGGAGGTTTGGGAGGCGCGATGAGAGTTTGTTGGATGTAATTTGTAGCTTCTGCGGGCGTCCAGTCGAAGAGTGCGGTATAGAGCTGTACCAGCGCTGATCTGTCTTTTTCTCTATGCAGAGAGGCGGCTGTTCTGGCTCGCGAGGATGTCGGGACTGGGGCTTCGAGGTTGGGGAAGTTAGAGAGGATGAGCAGGTTTCGGAGGGCTCGGCGGATGACTTTGCGGCGGGGTGGCGCTGGGGGTAAGGCGGGTTTTTGAAGTTGGGTGAGGAGGGTCTGGGGACCAATTGCTGAGTTGCCGTCTTGTTGTGGTATCGAGGGGTCGTTGAGCGAGGAATGTAGGGATTGTGACAAGGGAGATTGGGAGGTTGTGTATTGTTGCTGGAATGGCGAAGCTTGTGTGAAAGGATTTGGCGGGGGATGGCCAGGGTTCGGCTGCGACTGTTGACTCCGGGCGTATTGGTCGATGCCGAAGAGAAACGAGTCTTGACTTGGCGGTGCAAACATGACGCTGCTTGACATTGACATGCCGTAAGAACCCATGAATACATCCCCGCCTTGGGACGCTGCTGTAGTCCACGGCAACTGAGACGAATCCTGTTGCGGTGGTAGAGTCGCAGGTATGGTGAGCATGTGTGGGGTGCTTATCGAGGGCTGGATCTGGGCTAGGTCTTCAACATGGCTTTCAGGTGGCTGTAGGGGGCGTTGCGTGGGGATGTCTGCTTGTTCCACTGCAGGCTCTGGTTGAGTAGATGGCGCATCTGCAGCTACCACTTCCTTGTTGAACCTTTCGTCCAGTTGCTCGAGCGTAGGTGCATCTTTGCCAGTGTACTTGAGTTTATCATCTACCCATATACCCGGTCCACTGTAGTACCGGTAAAAGGGCCCGTCGATCTGGCGGTTCTTTAGGGCATCTATCTTGGCCTGTCGCTCAGCTGCCCTTGCCTCTTCGGCCTCCTCCCACCTATGCAGTGTCTTCTTGTTTATGCGCTCGTTACGAGCGGCCTCAGCAAGCCTCTCAGCCTGTGTCAATGGCTTCTCCTTGGACTTTAACTTTCGGGCTTCGGCAGCCTTCATCATGGCTAGGGTGTCATGGCGCCTCCTATCCTTCTCCTTCAGCTTCGCCAGTGTGGCATCCTTGTTCGCCATGGTCTGCTTTCGGTTGGACATGCGGACGGGACCATCCTCCTCGGTAGGTAGCCATGATGCACGTTCAGATTTCTTCTTCGGCCGTGGCGGGGCAAGCGAGGGAGATTGTGTGCGGGGTACATGGAGCTTGACTTTCTTGCGCGCGGCGGCGACGACTCGCGCAGTGAAGGGGTTTGTCGTGGCCTTGCGCTTCTTGTTCCTCTCTTGACGCTCGGTCTTGCGCAGCTCCTTCTCGCCCGCGTCGTCGTCATCTGCGCCAGCATCGTCTTCTTCCGAGGACGACGAATCCAAGTTGTAATCCTCCTGCTCATTGACATCGTCGCCCTGGAACTCCTCTTCGTTTGGTGCTTCCTCCCATTCCTCTCCCCACTCTTCCTCGGCCGATTTGGCGAGCAGGGTGGACATGCGATTGCCTGCATTTGATCGCCGAGTCCTGGACGTGACCATTAGCTCTGCGGACGCCTCGTCCTCACTCTCATCTGCGGAAGCTGAAGACGGGTCATTGCGGTCGGATGGTGGGGCATCTTCCATGACCATTTCGGGTGGCTCCTCCGACATGGTGGATGGTGAGATATCGACCGGCAGGCACGTAGGTGGGCGAGGAAGGTGCAGACGAGCAGGGTGCAGGGCAGACTGGGACCTGAGACGGAGTGAGTCGGACGCGTAGATGGGCGGCGCGGAGAGGCGTGGACAGGCGTCTAGGGTCGGGAGACGTTTTTCCAGAAGCGTGCCATGAGACAGGAATTATGCGCTCCGAATGTGGAGGGAGCCTTTAGATGGCACGCAGCGGCAGGGTTGGCTATGTGCTCTGTTGTCCGTATCTAGAGACACGAGATTATGCGCGACGGGCGGGTTGTTTCATGGGCCGTTGGAGGCTCGCGATAGCATCGTCGGTTGCTTGCTAGGTGCGTGGAGAGCAGAGCCGGGCACACGCCTCCGAATGACGCGACGAGCGATTCGAGATGGTCGCCAAGTCGGCGGGCAAATGCTTGGCCTGACTCTCTGGGCCTGAAACATAGGGTGCGTATGATTGATAAACGGCCGTCCCAAGGTTCCGCACCATGGCCTGTCAACGCCTCACTGATCCCTTTGGGAGTCCATGTCACGCCGAGCTGTCTATACGTCAACTGCATGTGGCATTATGCCATAGGCACGGTATTTCGCTGGGATAGTTTGATGTGTATGCTCTTCTAGAAGGGGGATTCCAGGGAGTATGTTTCCATTACGCAGGCAGGGAGCTGCATGCGGCCCAGTGCAACTGTGTACCATCACCATACTGAAGAAGACGTTGTAGTGCCGGATCGTGGGGAAGCAAAGTTAGATAGGTGCATGCAGGACCCCAACTGACTGCACAAGAGTCCGTTTTAGCAGCAGTAGACCAATCACGTTGCCCAACAGGGCAGAGGCACAGAGTGCCCATGTCAGATTCTGGAGTGACGGACTTTCTCGACGCGCCTGTGTTTCAGAGGTTGCGGGCATGCGCTGCTCTCTTCCGCGGCCACCCACTAAGGCCAGAATTGCAGGAGAGCCAGGTCAGCTTCAAGCCCCTGAAAGCTGTACAAAAGCAACGCGCTGCTGCCGTGTAATGGCAGATTCGCATCCAGCGCTGAACCTCAGCCTCTTGATAGCACCAGCAGCCGAAGCAACGGCAGCCGACCGCGCAGATTGTGCCCGTAACCTGTAACGTGCCTGTCCTGGCAGCGCAACCCCGATTGAGCTAGTTCCCTCATGTTCCTGGCCTGGCTCCCCATTTCTATCAAGCGAAACCTCACCCAGCCCTCCCACCGCGCATCACATTGCTCATCGCTCCCTCCCCCTCCCCCTTCTCCTACGCCACTCTCTGTAGTGACAATTAGCCTGAGGCCACGATCCATGAGCTCGAATGCTTAATCCGCCATCTGCCTAATCCATATTACTTCTGTTCTCCAGGCACTCCGGTGATCTGTCTATTCCGCCCGCCTGCTGTACAGTTCCCGTACCATAATCCGCCCACCCCGTCGGCCCGCGACCGTCCCCTCGAGTGCGCCCTGCGGCATCGCTCCGTCACTCTTTATCGGCACCCATCCTTCTAGTCGACGACACCATTGCCTCTATACACACCCGGCCGAAGACCCGCGGTTAGTTTCAGCCTGCAACCACGCGCGTCTTGCCAGCTTCTCGTCTGCTCTGCATCGCCCCCGAGCTGCCTCCCCCCCCATACTCGGCACACAATTGATCTGTACCGACGCCCATCATCCGGACTGGATCCAACGGGTGTCTTCGCTGGCAATAATCTCTCCGCCTCACATTCCTTTGGCCGGCACCAACCTGCGTCCTTTACAATTACCCTGGCTTTGGTAACCGAGTCACTACGACCATTATTCCCGCATTAGATTATCGCCGTTACCACAGCGTCTGTAATCCATAATGGCTCCCCCCTCCAACCGCCCCGAGCACCACATCAATCTCAATTACATCCCCCAGCTGCCCCAACCCCCGCACTCGGGCTCTTCGACTGGCAACACCTCACCCGTCGGCGAGCCTCCCAACAGCGGCTCACTTCGCTTTTCTGCGAACCCCTCCAACCCACTAGGCACCGCCGCTGCGGGCACCAGGCTGGGCGCAGGATCCCCTTCGCATGATTATGGTGGGAGACTATTTTCCAAACGGTTTGTCGCACCCTGAAACAAGGCACGACTCGAGCTAACCCCGTCACAGTGCACGCGAGATTCAAGCACAGGAGGGCTTGAACCCACAAATGTGGGGGCCTCCTACCAGTGGTAACTCGACTCCATTGCGTGAGACCATCCCAGAGTCTCCCAACAGTGAGAACCTCAGCTTCCCCGACTTCCACAACACCATGCCAGACACCTCGCCAGCTGCACCGTCTTCAGGTCGCCGTGCCCGCGCTGGCACTCTCCCCTCGCGCTTCTCTCCTTCCGCTGCACCTCCGGGCCTCATGTCTGGCTCCTCGCTCCTCCCAAAGAGCTCGCGGCCAACACCATCTAGCAGTCCCTTCAAGCCTAGCCCAGGTACACCAACCGACAGCTCGAGCTTCAGCGCCCTTGGCTCTACAAACGCTGCCGCCAAGTCTGCACTTCTCTCACGTCTCCGTGCTGGTTCAATGCCTCAACGACCGGGTTACCTTCCGCCATCCATGTCTCCGTTTGGTAACTCCATCTTCTCCAACGGATGGTCGAATCAGCGTGACCGTAGCAGCACCCTCCAAAGCATTGCTTCGGTTCCTTCCAACGGGCAAGGCTCGCCCAGGTCTTCATTCTCTCGTGATTCACTTGCGGATACGGATGTCAAGACTCTGGATTACCTTGGCTTGGTCGACACTCCTCAACCTGCACGAGCTACTCTAGCCCCATCAGATATCGAGCTCCTACTTGAAAGCCAGCGCAATGCAAACAGCCAGAGCTCCAACAGTGCGAACCGCTTCCGCTCCTACTCTGTCAACGCGAAAGAGAAGTACGCAGAAGATGAGGAGGATCAGTATGGCGCCTACAGCGGCGCCATCACTCCTGCTGAGGCGAACGCACTCCTCATCCACGAGGCTGTTCGCCAGCACAATCTTGAGGTTCAGGCGTTTGCCAACATGGCATCTAACGCGCGCCCAAGAGCTCGCACCGCTGGTGTGCTTGACGCTCCATCGCGAGGCGGAATGCGACCCTACCTGCCTGCCATGGGTCGATTCGACAATGGCATGGGACCCGGCGACATGACAGAGGATGCCGAGTACAACCTCACCGAAGCTGTCAAGAAGCTGCATCTGCCGGGTTCCAATTTGGGAGACGACGGAACTTTGGAAGGGCCCACTCGATCGCTGTGGCTTGGTAACATCCCCTCCTCGACCACAGTCTCATCCCTCCAAGTCATTTTCGCTCAGTACGGTGGTATTGAGTCTACACGAGTCCTTACCCACAAGAACTGCGGTTTTGTCAACTACGAAAACCTCGAGAGCGCTATCCAGGCGAAGTCTACTTTGAACGGGAAGGAGATCTTCCCGGGCGCTGGTCCAGTCCGCATCGGCTACGCTAAAATCCCGAGTGCAGCAGCCACACCCGGTCATAACGGCCTGTTCCCTTCACCAAGCCCCGATCCGCTCTCCAAGGGTCAGGCCGAAGGCTCGGCTGGTGCCGCATCTACTGCGAAGATGAACAGCATTCCTGCCAACGTGCCTTTGGTCACCCCGGAGCTCAGCGACATCCGCAACGACATCATCCAGATTGTGAAAGACCTGGGTGCTACTGACGAAGAGCAGTCGAGGATTTCTACCAAGGTTGAAAAGGCTGTTCAATTCAACAACTATATCGACGAGATCCCATCGGTTGAAGAGCCAAGCCACACACGCATCCACGACGCCCCTAGATTGCGGGAGATCCGCAAGCGCATCGACAACGGCTCTTGCTCAAAGGAAGACATTGAGAACATCGCCATGACAATGCTCCCTGAGATTGCCGAGTTGTCTTCTGACTATCTGGGCAACACCGTTGTGCAAAAGTTGTTCGAATTTTGTGAAGAGCCCACCAAGGAAGCGATGCTTCGCGAGATTGCTCCTCACCTTGCCAAGATTGGCGTTCACAAGAACGGAACTTGGGCTGCCCAGAAGATCATCGATGTCTCAAAGTCGGAAACGATGCAGAGAATGGTTGTTGAAGCTGTTCAACCCTATGCCATGGCGCTCTTCCTCGATCAGTTCGGTAACTACGTCATGCAAGGATGCCTCAAGTATCAGCAGTTCAACGGCTTCATCTTTGAGGTCATGCTGGGAAGACTCTGGGACCTGGCGCAGGGCCGATTTGGTGCTCGCGCTATGCGAGCTTGCCTAGAGAGCCATTACGCCACCAAGGATCAGCAGCGAATGGTGGCTGCTGCAATTGCTCTCCACAGCGTTCAGCTAGCGACCAACGCCAACGGTGCACTACTCTTGACCTGGTTCCTCGATACTTGCACTTTCCCAAGGAGACGCACTGTCCTGGCTCCTCGTCTGGTCCCGCACATTGTTCACCTCTGCACCCACAAGGTCGCATACCTCACTGTTCTCAAGATCATCAACCAGCGCAACGAGCCAGAGGCTCGCGACACCATTCTCCAGGCATTGTTCTTCTCACCAAACGACCAGGTGCTGGAAAGCATCCTGGCTGATCAGAATTGCGGTGCTACCTTGATCTTCAAGGTACTCACCACGCCATTCTTCGATGAACAAATCCGCGCAGATGTCGTACAAAACGTGCGCAATGTGCTCCTCCGCATCAAGGCGCAGCCACAACAAGGCTACAAGCGACTCATGGATGAGGTGGGTCTTTCGACCCGCGGCGGGCCCGGTCCTCGTGACCACTCCGCCACCCGGCCAGCTTCCAAGGACAGCGTTGCGTCTGGAGCGGCAAATGCCGGTAACTTCTACCAGCCTCCTCCCCCAGGCTATGACCCTGTCGCGCTTCAGCGTACAGCAAGCATGGACTCGAACGGCTTCGAGCAATACCCCATGGGTGGTGGACCAATGTACATGCCAAACATGCAGGCCATGAACAACCAGCAACAGATGCAGTACCAGCAGCTCCTGGCCCGACAGGGTCAGTTTTACCCCCAGATGAACGGCTTCCAGCCACCGGTTCCCGGTATGGATGCTTATCGCAATGCCTCACCCGTTGCAGGCCCTGGTAGCTTCAACGGATCGCCGATGATGCAGCCAGCTAACCTCGCTGGCCAAGGCATGCCGGGCATGTATCCGCCATACGGCATGTACATGCCACCCCAGCACCAACAGGCCGCTGGTGGCAACCAGCGACGTGGCAGAGTAAGCAGAAATGCATCCCCTGCGACGAGCGTTCGCCGTTAACATCTCCTCAGAGATAAGTGTCTCTATGGGAGGCTCATCGTCTCATCTTCCTTAGATTTTGAGGTGTTGCAAAGGGAAAAGCTGCACCCATCTTCCTGTATATGATTCGGATCTCTCTACCTATACGCATCTTGCTAGCGAGCATCATCTTGCAAAGCACAGCATAACACTATACTTCTCATCACTTTCTTCTCTCTCCTTTTGTTCTGCCCATGATGACTACGCGCCACAGAGGTGGATCCTCTCTGCGTCACTTGCGCACACACACACACACACACACACACGCACCTCCTTGCTTGTTGTTCGTCGGAGACTTTGCCTTACAAATAAATATTCTTGTATGTCATCTCAGAAGTCATGGGCTTATGATGACTTTCTTTGTTTTATTTTCTGTCGGCTAGGGGCGGCAGCCTTTTATATCAATGTTGACGGAACACAACTCACATGGAGAGGACGGTCAGACAAATTTGGGGATGATGTATGCGGTGTATTGATGACGCGAAAGAAAAAGTTTATCTTTTTTTTTTGGGCTATATGTGCATGAATTTGAGATGTGGTGGGGGTTACGCATCATCTACAGAGACTCTCCTTTCCTGTCTTCTGCATGGAGAGGGAGTGCAGAGATGAGTGCCTTTAGCCTGGTGACCCAGGTAGAATTCAAAGGCTTGGTTCATTTGCTGCTTGTTGCCTTGCATAACTGGTTCGTCTCATGTGTTGAGCTTGCGACGTCGTTGTTGGTATCAGTGCACTGCGACAAAAATGTGATTCACAGCTGCGTATGACTTGTTACACTTGGTCCATGTCTGTGACTTGCCTTTAGGATGAAGTGACGGGGACGGCTATATCTACAACATGTACAGGTTGAAAAGAAGTTCTTCCATTGCCTCGTCTACCTTCCCCCTATATATATCGGTCTTTGTTCTCTTTCGCGCGGGGCCGAATTAAAACATTATATTATTAAAACCACACCTAGTTACGCTCTACATGTTCACACCTACCGCAAAGCAAAGGAGCCCACAGCCGGCTACACCACCTCGACCAGCCTAATCTCGAAAAGAGTTGAATCGTTGAAGAAGAAGAAGAAGAAGAAGAAGAAGAAGAAGAAGAAGAAGAAGAAGAAGAAGAAGATTGGTGGGAGTGGATGTTAAGCTTTTGGCTTTGGAAAGTTGTAGACAATAAAGGATTCGACGACAAGAGACTTTTATGAGCACTTACACAGTCTTCCAGAGGCGACAGGAATTGAAAGATTGGGTGAAATATACGCCCAAAGATGACCGGTCCCATGGGCATGGTTAATTCGGGTTGTGGGACAACCTGAATAGGTGTTTAGTTACGAGAGGACGGCTGAGGAAACAAGAAGGCGAGAAAACTCTGTGCGCTGGCCTATTGTGTCACTCTCGGGAATAAACGGGATTTCTTTTTCTTTTTCGTTACGACCGAGAGAGGGTTCCAGGGACAGGGCGTAATGGTGGTGGTGGTGGCGCATAGTGATCTAGAGGTGGATTCTGTTACCTAGTTACGGGCCATAATCATGCTAACGCCAATCTCAAGGTTTTTTTTTTTCAATTTCACTTTTTCTTTTCTGTTGTCGGAGAGTTTCGCTTCGTAAGAAGACCGCTTCTGTTCGGGCGCTGGATCAAGTCGTATCCATTTGACTTTGTAGAAAAAGTTCAGCTATAGAAGAAATAGTGGCCACCTCATCAATCAAACACTGTTGTATCGATCCGAATGGTGTGTTGTTTCGATATTGTGGGACTGCGTGGGATGGCTATTCGAGATAATGCCACCCCTGGGTAACTTGAAGCAATGTGCACCAATCACTGGTATCGGAGGTTTACACCGAGGCGGGAAGCTGAATCATGCGCACTATGGCATTTTGCTGGGTTTCTCATACGGCTTATTGTTGCGTTTGTGCTTCGTGGAGCATTACCAGCGTGGCGGCACGGCATAGCCTGGTTCGAGTAGGGCGAGGTCCTGCAAGAAACTTGGCGAGCAGATTGATTTGACAAGTATATTGCCAGGTAGGATTTGATTCTATACGCTTCTATGCGTTCGTTGCAGAATTGAAACAGCGGACAAAACGAAAGGGCAATGGCTGAGATGCGTGCCTCCTTTGTGCGTATGGGAAGACCACAATAGCGGTACATCTATGACATGGCCGACAAATTATGAGGGCTGAAGAGTGCGGAACACGGCCGTTTGGCATCTGTGACCGAAGTTGCCGAGTCTAGTATGAAATTATCACGAGCTCCGTGTTTAGGAGTCGAGATAAAATTCTGTAGAGATCTTGGCCATAACGGAATGAAACAGCCGGTGATAATCCAATCGCAAACGAAGGCTATCGAGTTGATGAAAGGGCTTGAGTAGCGCTGCTATGGTGTAGACCTTGTAAGCTAGTATTCCTGTATATAGGACAAACATACTTACGTGAACTTTGGCTGGCACACCCTTAGGGCGTTGCCCTCCACACCTCGGCTGCGAGCCATCGATGGATGAGCTCGGATCGGTCATCATGAGCAGCGATGGGATCTGATGGGTAATGGGCGTAGTTGGAACCTGGCGGAAGATGGGCGTTAAAAAATTAATACTCAAAAGCTGGCAATGAACTATGGTTATGAACCAATGGAAGCGTCTATCGGAATAGGAACTTTTCCAATCCTTTGCTGTAGTGTGCGAGTTTTATACCCAGGGAGAGCAAACGTGCTGTTGTTGTCATCGTTTTGGCACGAGCACTGTACACTGTAATCCCCACGAGGACGCCATGAAATGGAGGCCTGATGTTACAGCACATTATCTACATGGACAATGCAGAGGACCGACGAAGGGATTGTTGAACTGCATGAAGCTCGAATTGGCGAACTTAAAGTTGAAGGCACGTTTTTTCCGACAGGCTCATGTAGATACCGAACACAAATTCTTTAGTCTTCATGAAACATACAAATAACATATACTTGACATGGGTATATGCCAAGAAAAGGGCAGATATGCAATAGTTGATGGCTTAGAATGTTGTACCAAATCCTTCTCAAACGCCGGGATAGCCGAGGTTGGCAGGGTCTCGCAAAGCATGCAAAAAACAACAACGATAGGCCGGCTGTCTGAGAAGAGAAAGTCTTGGTTGGTGCATAACGTGTGGCGGGCATTCATGTTGAAGGTACCTAGATTTGGCGCGCTTATCAGTCGTGCATCTTTGATACCGAGAGCTATATTGCTTGCTGGAACCAGGTGGAAGCACCGATCAACGATGAGACGCGTTGCCAAAGGGGCAATCTTTTAGGTGAACATGTGGGCCTGCGAAGGATCTTCTGCAGGGTCCCGTTGAGGAGACCGATTGAAAATCAATCCAAGGTCTAATCTGCCTGTACATGACGAAGAGGATACGTGTAAGACATGCACTCTTGTCCACGGAATACAGCATATGCCTAGCCGGAAAGCGACAGTCTGGTCGAAACTCTCCCTCCCCGATCGGGAGTAAAACAAGCGGAAGTCTTGGTAAGGCCGATGTGATTCCTGGAATGCAGACACAGCTTGCGATACAGACAATCTGCCAGGTCTGACCGAAGGGGGAAAAGACGTGGGGCTAAGCAAGTGAAGGGCGTGACAGGGGAGCAGTGAATGACGAGGCCGAATGATGGCGGGTGACGAGTGGCAAGTGGCGAGTGTTGGGGTAGAGGGCAGGTGAGTGGGAGGGATGACGGGTACCCGCTGTGGCTTGTGTCAGGTCGATCAACCCCGCCGCCGGCCACCAGGCGTCCAAACAAGCACCGAGAGGGTACAAACACATTCTACAGCATCACTGAAGACCAACACACGTCCACCATCGGACCTCGACACGGGAAACGAATCAGACATGGCCTACAACTTTGTTAGGTCGTACATCGACACGTTCCGCGAGCGCACCGCCGCCATCAGCCACACATCGACCTTCCGCGAGACGGGCCAGATCACGCCAGAGGAGTTTGTTCTTGCTGGCGATTTCCTCGTCTTCAAGTTCCCTTCGTGGCAGTGGGCGGATGCCTCATCACCTGCGAAACGCGTATCGTACTTGCCTGAAGGAAAGCAGTTCCTCGTGACGCGCGGGGTGCCCTGCCACCGCCGGCTCGACGACAACTTCGCAGGAGAAGCGGGCCAGGACGAGACCATGGTGAGAGACGGATTCACAGCTGGAGAAGGCGCGGCCGACGATGACGGTTGGCTGAGGACTGGCGGCATGGCAGCCAGCCAGGAAGCAAGGGTGCGCGAGGTGCGGACTGTGGACGAGAGCGGCAACCTGGGCGCAGCCGACGACGACGACGAGATACCCGACATGGAGGATATTGAAGACGACGATGAGGCCATCATAAGAGATCCCAAGGCCGAGTCCAATACCCAGGCGTTAGTCGGCCCACCACGAACCCGCCTGGACCAGCCATGCTGACACGCTGCAGTCCTCTCCGCACATACACGCTCTACATCACATACTCGGCACACTACCGGACCCCGCGACTATACCTGTCAGGCTACGGTTCCACCTCCGTCCCACTGAAACCCCAAGAAATGATGGAGGACATTGTCGGCGACTACAAGGACAAGACAGTCACCATCGAGGACTTCCCTTTCTTCGAGAACCCTCTCAAGACTGCCTCTGTACATCCGTGCAAACACGCGTCCGTCATGAAAGTGCTCCTGGACCGCGCCGACGCTGCCTTGAAGCTGCGGCTCGCCAAACTCAAGGCCGGCAAAGACGTCAGCAAACTCGATAGCGGCATGGAAGCCCTGGTAGATGACACACGGCTATTGAAGCTTACCGAACAAGCAAAGAACACCGGCGGCGATGAGGCCAAGGATGACTGGGAGGTGCTCAGCGAGGGCGACGACGACGAGGTCGCTATCCGCGTGGACCAGTACCTTGTCGTCTTCCTGAAATTCATGGCTAGGTAAGCATGTTGATGTCGTACTTCTGAGACCGTGCTAACAGTGTATAGTGTCACACCTGGCATAGAACACGACTTCACCATGGGCGTCTAAGTAATCATAGTCTTCTTTGGTATATGGCTAGGCGTTGTATGGCATCATCACAGGGTCGGTATTTTGCTGAGCGGGCGTAGCGACATGCATGGACGACCATATTAGAATATCAATCATCATTACCTTTTTGAAAAGAAATAAACAATTCTGTTAACCAAAGAACGGGATCATGGTAGGTTACATCACAGAAGCAAATAAGAGACGACAAGAAGTGATATAGTGTATCTATCTACGTCGGAATCCCCCAAAAGACTGTTTCCAATTCCGCATACCCGCAGGTCGACGCATTTCCAGCTCGTTGCCTTCATACCCGAAGCTGCTCTCTGCGCGGTGGAACATGGCGCATAGCCTGTCAAACAGGCTCGCTTCTTCCGAGGCCTTGGGTAGAACTTGTGGCGCTTCCATAGAACCAGGTGCAATATCGCCGGAGAAGTCTTCCTCGTCGTCACCAGAGATATCCTCTGCCTCATCCGCTGATGTAGAGCCGAAGAGGACATGGAATTTGTTGTTTAGTCGAACCCGCCATGGGTCGACGTCGGATGAGGATACGGATGCTGACAGACGTTCAGCAATCTCAAACTGCTAAGGTTAGCCGCAGCTTTATTGAGAGTAGTTTGCAGTGATGCTTTCACGACATTACCTCTCGTAGTCCTTGTAGTCGGAATTGCTCAGCCCGTTTCTGGAGTCGAGGTGCTGACGGTGATATAGGCACTGCGGACACCAGCGCGAATAGGGCCACAAAGGCCATCAGAATGAAAGAGCGCATATCCGAAGCGTGGAGGGACTGGCACTTGAGGGAATGACGTAGATGGGCCAATTCGAATGGATGGGAATAGCTATCAAAACCAAGTCGGTATAGTCTGGCTACACACTCAAGATACCAGCGCTCTTTTCAAAAGAATCGTAACAAAGCGCGAACGGATGGGTGAATCAGACGAGAAGAGACAAGAGAGGTTAAAGAGCGGCAGCGCAAACCAATGTGTCCTTGTATATCGGTTGCAGGAACAGCCTTAGTCATACGAGCTTTACTATATATGCACCAACCGGCGAAGCTTGACGCCCGTCAGAGGCTACGTCTCCCTGTCAATCCTTCCGAAACAGAGGCCCGCGCACCAAAGGGTGGCGATCGGCGGCATGGAGGAAATGGTAGACCGCGTTCGCGCCATTGTTAGCCCGCTGTGTTCGGCCTGGGGTTGTACGTAGTGGAGATAGTGCCCGTTTTCTTCAGCCATCGCATGATTAGACGCCGTCAGAATGCTTTCTACAGGTATGCGCCTGCCTCATACGGTTGGAAGAGAGAGAGAGAGAGAGAGAGAGATACGACAGGCAATTGTTGAGGCGAGCCAGAACGTGCATGAACGCTTGTCCCTAGGGCCAGAAACTGTCACTCACTGGCGTTTTTCTCCAGAAATCTGGATATCCTGATTCAATCACATCAACGGCCCTACAATGTTTCGAAACGGGCGATTGAGTAAATCCTATCCACATCGCCATTCCTCAGCATCTCTCCGGACATGGAGGCTGATGCAGAATTACGCCGAGTGATGGGCTTGAAGGATTGCGCATTTAGCCTCGAGAGGCGGTGGTTGAGACAGACGTTGCAGCTGGATTGCGCGTCAACACGGGCGCTAAGCGCTAGCGCGGGAAATAAATTGAGCCCTTGGAGACGCACAGACAGTAGAGGCTCGTAGACGTCACGGGCAACCGATGCAAACATGCCAAGGGCGCCGGGTCGAGTCCAGCCTCCCTACCTCACGCAAACGTCATTCACCATGCGCGACATTGGGGATAAAATCAAATTCCCTTGATCGATATACTTGGTACCGCAGTTCTTTGCCGCTTGTAAACCATGATAAACTGCATCTCTAAGCACGACAGTCAAAGACAGGGGGCGCGCTTTCTGGATACTTCTTGACAACCCTTGATTCGAATAATCGGTTCAGCATAAGATGACCGGATATGGACAATCAGGATCCTTCTTCCCTGACAACACGAGCCAAATCGCAATCGCCAACACCAACGATATCCGCCTCGGGACTCGATCTTAGCAGGCTTCCACCAATAGCCATCTTTACCGCGCACTTGAAGGATGATGAGCAGAAAACGCTCAAAGATGCCTTGCGCCAGTATGATGCGTCGCTTACTACGGATATGTCGACGGCAAAGATCTTTATCGGCAAGGTGGGGACTAAGAGGAGGGCTGAGTTTGAGTTGAGATCGAGGAAGTTGGTAGTTGAAGAATCCGTTGCGCCTAAACGCCCTGCAAGTCCTGCTAAAACGAGCAGTCACCCTAACAAAAAGCAGAGAGTTGCTAGATCTGTACATAGGCCCGCCGGCGGAGACTCAACTACCGAGGAAGAAACGAGAGACGCTTCAGAAACTGATGACGAAGCGTCGAATGAGAAGCAGTTTATTCCCTCATCTTCGCCATTGAGACCTGATAGTGACGCGCAACCTGCACCCATTTTCGAAAATACTTCAAACGATGACGTTATCTGGGTCATCAAATCTGACTGGGTAGGGGCTTGTATGGCTGCGGGTCGACTCGTTCCTCTCGGCGACAACCTGGTGTACAAGGGGCGAGTACGAGAACGACCAGAATCATCAAATATCAAGTCTATCAAGGATGTTTTTTCCGTGGCACCAAAACAAGCATCTGCATCTCAGATGCTCTTGGCCACACGGCCGCATCCAGCACGAAACATATTGGACCGAGCAAAGTCAGATGCGGTTGCGAGATCGAGACAGAGTACATATCAGCCTCCTCGTTTTGGTAATAGATTGTCTCGGCGGTTCGAAGGCAAAAGTTTTGCGTCTTCATCCTCCTCTGCCGGCCACTCATACGCTTCACAAGCTGCGCACGTACTACAGCAAACCACGAGCGAGTATGAAGGGGAGGATAGTGACATACCAATGTCACCAGAATGGGTGAAGAAGGGCGTCAAGTATGCGTGCCAGCGTTTTACACCCGGTAACGGGCCCAATGAAGACTTTCTGGATCAGCTCAAGAAGATCAGAACTGCCCGGACTCTCATCGACGACGAAATAGGCGTTCGTGCGTATTCAACGATCATCGCATCTATCGCTGCCTACCCACATAGACTCAGCCATCCTCGTGAGATTGCGCAACTGCCCGGTTGTGATGAAAAGACGGCAGTTCTATTTATTGAATGGAAAAATACCGGCAAGATCCAGGCAGTCGAAGAATGTGAGCACGACGAGGCAATGAAGGTTTTGCGCTCATTCTACGACATTTGGGGTGTGGGCGCAAAGACGGCGCGACATTTCTACTACAACAACCATTGGACTGAGTTGGACGATATCATTGAATATGGATGGAACGATCTAGATAGGGTACAGCAAATCGGCGTAAAGTACTATGATGAGTTCCAGGAACCAATCCCACGTGCTGAAGTCGAACACATTGCCGCTGTTGTTCGAGAGCACGCAGTGCGACTTCGTGACGAACGAATCACTGTCACGATTGTCGGTGGATATAGACGTGGCAAGGCAGCATCCGGAGACGTCGACATGATCGTTTCGCACCCCGAGTTAGAAAAAACAGCGGGCTTGGTTCAAGAGATTGTCGAATCGTTGGAAGAAGCGGAGTGGATTACCCATACATTGACCTTGAGCTTGAAGAATACGAATCGCGGCCAGCATGCGCTACCTTTTCGTTCTGCTAAAGGGGCTGGCGCCGGCTTTGACACTCTTGATAAAGCACTTGTCGTGTGGCAAGATCCTACTTGGCCGACTCGACCACAGGACCTCGAGAAAAACCCACAAGCGAAGAACCCTGCTATCCATCGCCGAGTAGATATTATCGTCGCACCTTGGCGAACCGTGGGCTGTGCGGTCATGGCCTGGAGCGGAGGCACAACGTTCCAGCGAGATCTTCGGCGGTACGCAAAAGCAGTAAAGGGCTGGAAATTCGACAGTAGCGGCATTCGAAGCCGAATCAACGGCGAAACTATCCTATTGGAAGGACTCGATGGTGTGGCGGGCACACCTGAAGACGCCGAAAAAAAGGTTTTTGAAGGGCTGGGTCTCGAATATGTGCCACCTGAGTACAGGGTCACATATTGAAAGAATATTTTCTGCGTTTATGTGAAGACTATTTCGTCACTCATCACTTTTCATCCTCAAAGGATAACCTTGCATAAGTCTTGCCACATGTAGTACTTCACGTCAGTACAATCCTTCGAAGTCTCAACACCAACACTCATTCTTGCCGCATCAACCCAGACCATGGAACCCCACTGTCTCACAAACATACTCAAAATAACCTTCAAACTCCTCGCAGGCATCCTTATCTACATCCTCTTTTTCCCCTTCCTACTCCTATGGCGCCTATCCCTCTGCACACTCCTCCCCTTCTTCACCCACGCCCCCACTTTATCCCACTACAACGCAACCGTAACCTCTCTGCACACGCTCCCCCTTCTCAGCCCACTGATCCAATACCGCATCCGCATAATTTGCAGCACACTGTTGTTCACGCAAACCGTCTTCTCCCTTGCTGTCCTTGGAAAAGCGCTCGTGCGCTTCATGCCCTGGTGCATGACGCACTTTGGCAACAAACGCCCATATAGCAGCAGCAGCGAACAAGAAAAGAGCGCCTGGCACACTAAGTTCCTGTTCCACTTGATTGTGTTCATACTGAGCTGCGCGCCATTGTCCAGCACGCTGGGCGCGGGCATCAGTGTGCTGTATTACGTGCGGAAAGTATGGGAGTACGGGCGGTTTGAGAAGAAAATGGTGCGGTTGCCGGGGGGGAAGGGGGTATTCTATGCCTGAGCCGGCTTTGGAGCAGACAGAGCAGAGAGCCAAGGAGATGGCAAGGGAAACCATGGCGAATGCCATGAGACCTGTTGGGCAGTCACATGTACCGTGTCTTCACCACCATGATTACCATCCACGAGTCCAACATGTATCCACACACGACAGCCTCCCGCCTGAGGCAGAGTCCGAGAGGTACGCGGGATATACGCAACGTGTCTTGTTCGAGCAGCCGGAAGATGGGCTAGCTTCGTGGGCTGAACCTGTTCCTGTGTCGAAGGTTGCAGTCGTTCGGGAATCCGAACCGGTGGTGACGAGGTTCGATAGCAATCCGTATACGCTGATGGGTGTCAAGTCGATCTGGAGTGGGCAGAGAGATAAGTGGAAGAGCGGGTATCATGGGCGGAATGTGCGTAAGAGGAATTTTGAAGAGGATATTGAGTTGGGTGAGGGTGTGGGTATGGATATGAGTTAAGAGGTGAAGAGATCTGGAAGGGGAGTGGGTCGATAGTTACTGGGGTGTTTGCATGAGCAAGTAAATCGTGTACTTGAAAACGATATGAATATAAATACTACATTGAAGCGATTGGTATCTTCCGAACCCTACTTCTCTTGTCCATACTGCCTCAACTCCGTCTTTCCCTCCAGCCAACACCGCCACACCCTAAAACACCAGAAACACAAACTGGATGCAAAACTCAAGTACTCTTGCCCTGCTCCTTGGCAGCATCCAAATGCCACCTCATAATCTTCTGGAAAATGCCCTTACCCTCCCGTTCAATCACATCACCATGGCATGGAATAATCCTCTCAAACCCCCACTTATCAATCCTCTCCATACTACTCGCAAATCCCTTGCGATCAGCCGCACTAGTCCCATACCAAATCGTGCGCTGCTGCCACTTGGCATCGCCCTTTGTACCCTGGAGGGCCGTGAAGATCTTAGTCAGAATGCCCGTATTGGGGTCGACGCCTGACTTGCTGAATTGCTCGGTGGCAGGGAGGTTGAACATGAGATCGGCCGTGATGAGGCTCCGGGTGGGGCGGTGGTGGAAAACGAGTTCCTTGTTGATGTGCGAGGGGACGTATTCCCAGTCAAATTCCGCGTCGAATTCAGCTGAGATGGAGGATACGGGGTTCGAGGCACTGAATAGGACGTTAAAGGGTACGTTTTCGTTGCTCTGCTTTGCGCGCTTTTCGGGGAGGACGTCAGGGCCCATGACTTGGGCGTCGGGGTATTCGGCGTGCCAGGGGCCGAGGAAGATGTGGTGCTGTTATTTTCTTCTGTTAGTAATTGTCCCATGGGGAAGGAAAGTAGGGGTTTCGGCAAGGATTAGAGACGTACCTCGTTGTCTAGAGCGGCAATATATCTTACTTCGCCCATCTCGGACACTTTGCGCTTTACATCGTCGGTCAAGGCGACGGGGGAGAAGACGGCGAGAGCACCGGATTCCAGGCGCACTGTCGCAGACATCAGTAATTGCTTCGATAAATGTATATATTACAACATACCAATCGTTCCTCTTCCGCCAATCTTGACGCGACCGAATCTCCAAAACGGTACCGACAACGTGGTAACCACGCGCGGAACAACATCGCGAATCACCATAACGCTAGCGGGATCGGAAGGCACTAATTTCGACGTCATCTTGAAGTAGGTGAGGATGTGAGTGTATTGGTAGCAACAAGGGAGTTTGGAACGAAGGCTGAAGGGTCTTAGAAGGATGCGCCGGATGCTTGGGGAATCTGGATGGAAGACGTAATGCTGTGAGACCCTGCTATGACGCAATATTCGAGATTCAAGCTTGGAGATTTACGAACTACAACTCGACAACTATCGCATCAGGTGCTGGCCTATACCTTAAGATGTAGACACCTCGGCCGATGTATGACAAAGTACATGCCGTCCAGGTTCAGCCTGCGATGCATGGTGGGGGGATGTTATGCGAGTAAGTGCTTTGCCGCATGGGCCGAAGTGTCGCGGTTCGACCGTTAACCTAAACATCCCTGGAGAACGCGCTTTCTTTGTCAGCCGCGTCACGAAATCACTGCATCTAGAACTTGTCTTTATAGCAACCCTCATTGGTTGCCGAAGGTATATAATTTATTTTGCATGTGTTTGCGCTTATTCGTCCGAAATTCTCTTCTCTCTAGTCACGGTTTCCTGGTGCTCCTTGCCTCATACCCCTTTCGCCAGGACATGCATTTCGCCATTTGGTCTTCGGCTATCCCGTAGTTCTATGTAGGGATGCAGCGGACCGTCGACCCACACCATCAACGGACCCACAATCCGTCTTTCCATGGACATGTCTCTAGTGGAGCGCATAGCTCAACGGACGAAGTTTCGCGGTGCGTGCGACGCGAGTATTTGGAAGCATCGCACACGGGCGATTGGGCCAGACTCGCTGTCTTTCGTAAGATGCTACTAGTCGGTGCATCTTCACCTGGCATTCTCGGCGCTCAGCTCAGCCAAAAGTCCTCCTGCATCCCTTTCTTTGGCATCCTCCTCAAGCCTCTTTTGAATGAAGGCGCCCATCTCCTTGACCTTTTGTAGAGCAATGTTGGTGCAGTTCAACAATGCTAGCGGATTGATTGTGGCGCCTCCGTACTTTGCGATCTGGCAAACCTCGCCATGTTTGTTCATGGTAAGAATGACCTCTCCTTGTCGAACCTGTTCTTCAGCCAGGTTTGCATCCACCAAGAATATCTCGCCATCAAAGTATGAGAATGTCACGCAGAGTGGCTGGTGAAGGATAGACAGCGGTATCGGTTCGCGCTCGCGTACGCTGAGAATGGTGGCTTTCTCGCCTTCGACTACAACATCGGGTCTCCGAAAGTGCTGAAGTGCTGCCATGACGGCTATGCAGGATGCGTCGATGAGACCACCGTCATGATCGATGATGTGTACGTCGGCGCGGAGAGCAAAGCATTTCAAGCCTGCGATGATGCAGAGCGACTCGGTATCAAGGGCATTTGAGCGACGAATGGCTTTCTCGAGTATGCGCGAGAGGATGACTTCGGCGTCTGTAGGACTAAGTTGAAATTAGAAAAGCCACAACATGGAAAGCTGTGTAATAGACATACCGGCCGACTTCAAACGCCGGTGAGGCCATGGGAGAGAATTCTGTGACTATTTGAAAGATGCCGTCGAACTTGCGCTCTGGGAGTGGTGTCGTGACATCTACTGATACACGAGCAATGACTCTGGCATGCATTAGTTTGCGCATTCAATACTGTCTCGTCAGTGTGTACCTAGTCTTTCCCAATTGCACATCTGCGACGCCATATTCGTCGCCGAAAGTGAGCTCAAGTGGGCGAAAGGCGTCAAAAGCGCGTCGATCGATGCGTATTTGTTCTTGTAGCGCTTGTTTGATAAACTCACGCTCGTTGAGCGATATCTCAGCTTCTCGAGGCATATTGCCTCTCTACTGCGAATGTGTGGTAGTTGTTGCGAGATTTGGTGGTTGATAGACATGGAAAATGCGGCGCGGGGAAAAGTGAACGCCGAAGCTTAGCGCGACTTGATCATCTCAACCTGGTATGCGCCATTCTTTAACACATCAACCACACACGCCATCCACTACGCCCAAGACTTCCGAATCTAACCTCGGGTCAATCTGGGACCGCTCAATCACACGGCCCAACAATGACGACCGCCCATAGGCCCACGTTCGATCCCGCACGCGGTAAAGAGGCCCAGCGAGGACCTGCCTATCATCAGCGCCTCCTCCCAGCGCATACTACCCTCAAGCACAGACAGCCAGGCCAGGGCGGAGATGCCGACAACACCCAACGCGACCTACGCGCCGAACTTTTGGAGGCCGAGGCACGTCACACGGCGAAGAAGAATGGCACATACGTGGAGCCAGATGCAGCAGCCGAGTCTGGAAATGCGCCCAAGCGCCAGATCGACGCAGTGTCGGCGGCTGGAGACGGGGATGAAGACGAAGCGACGCAAAAACGGCGGCGGATAGAGATGCTGGAGAAATTCAGGGAGGTGGATGCGGATGATAGCAGTAGTGAGAGCGAGAGCAGCGATGATGAGTACGTCCATACTATGTTTTGATTTCACGCGCTTGGCTAACAACATTCAGCGACGAAGACGAGGAAGACGAGACAGCCGCCCTCATGCGCGAGCTCGAGAAAATTAAAAAGGAGCGTGCTGCAGCCAAGGCCAAGGAGGAAGCAGAGCGCGCAGCAGAAGAGGAGGAACAACGTGAAATTGACGTTGCACGAGGCAACCCTCTCCTTAATGCAAAAGACTTCACCATGAAGCGCCGATGGGATGACGACGTAGTATTCAAGAACCAAGCACGAGGCACCGAAGACAGGAACAAGAAGAAGGAATTCATCAACGACATGCTGCGTTCCGATTTCCACAAGAAGTTCATGGTAAGATCACGATCCCAAATTTTCCTTGCGCTGCTAACACAACCCCCCAGTCCAAATACGTACGATGAGGTCATCGCGCTTCTCGCACCTCTTTTCGACTTTTAATTCCCGTGCATTGCTGGTGTTCATGTCTCTTGGCGTACTGGGTCTGGATTCATTCACACGGAGTTTGTGAATAGCGTGGGATACCCCAGGTCTTGGCGGAAATAAGGGAGCCAGTGACAGGACGGAATCTCGCAGGACTCTTATCGTTATCTCGATCCGTAGCAACAACTGCCATTCATGGATGTCAGCTTTATCTATCGCCTCAGCCCATCGTTGCTAGCGACCGACTCAATCAGAAATATATTCACGGATTCAGAGACCACTTGGGAGCTGTTCAGAATGGCTAAGTTGATATATGGAAGCCCGACAATTTCGCGACAAGCGTGCTGTAGGGGTTGAAATTCTCAAAATAATATACGGGCGCTCTATCTCGATGAGGGAGAGCTACCAAAGCAGCAGGTGTCATTCGATTGCTTATTCCGCCAGCCACTATCTCCTCCGATCTGCATTATCGGCATCCTAGCGCCTTATAAGAGTACCAAGCACGCCTTGGCCTAGAGCTGCCGACCTCTTATGGCGCCTTTGCATCCCATGATCTACGCTATCCCCGGTAGAGTGACCTCATGCCGCCTGAAGTCCTCCCTCAACATGCACGGCTAGCATCAGCAGACGGCTAGGTGTAAGGTGTTACACAGCACGTATATAGTCTTTCGAACTGTTCGTCGCAGAGTCAAGATGGTTCAGCATTCAAGAAATACCCATACTTATACCTTGGACTCAACACTGTTGAACCACTCTTCTGCTTTCTCTCAGTAGCGCAAATCATCCTACATACCTCCATCCGAGTCTGAAAGCCCAACCTCCTCCAAACGAGATCCACAATGGCAGGCTACGGCAACCGTACAGCACAGGACTACACTGCCGAAGGCCTAGAATCCCAACACACAAACACACGTCTCGGCCTCGTAGATTCCCACACGCCCTACCAAAATCCGCATGAAAAACACGGTTCAGGCATCACAGGCGGTGCAGGGTTTGGTACACATCCCCATCCATCCCCCCCTCTCTCTCACTCTCTCCCTTTCCCCTTTTCCCCAACCATCCATCCATCCCCTCCAACCCACCCCTAACACCCCCTTGAG
>LR132227.1:0-39762 GCA_900634815.1 Paradendryphiella salina | reverse complement strand
CAGCTCCCAACCCTCCCGAACACCTCAAGACTTACCAAGATGCGACCAAAAACGCCAGGAACCCTACGCACAAGCGCAACACACAAGGCGCGCCGCCTTCAAGAAGCTTAAATGGCCCTCAGAATCCTGCCATGTCGTTTATCAGCATACACATGTCCGAGTCGATGATAGACCCGTCCTCGGAATCTGTCCGTAATCCTGACGGGAAAGCGCAAGCTGAGGACACCAAGTCAGACGCGATTGACATAGCGCAGCGAAGAGGTGTTTCGAATGGGCTAGGAACAACAGGAGGCGCGAGTCTTACCGATGGACTAGAAACGACCAACCGCATGTTCGAGATACTATCTGCCCGCTCCGACATCGACCACCCAATCTGCGTAGAATGCACCGAGATGCTCGTAGAAGGTCTACAAAAGCGCCTAGGCGTAGCAACCCGCGAACGTGACGCATACGTAGACTACCTCCGCCGTGCCAACACCGACGTGCCTAGCGCTGAAGAAGTCAGAGCTGCCGACGCCGCGCTCCAAACCGCCAAGAAAGCCGAAAGCACCGCCATCACGCAGCTCGAGAAACTCGAGTCGGAAAAGGCAGACCTAGACAGCCAAATCGTAGCGCTGGAAGCCGAAGCACGCATACTGGACCTGGAGGAAAACGAGTTCTGGAAGAGCAGAAACGCTTTCAACTCCACGCTTACCGAGTTCCAAAATGAGCGCGACGCTCTAGTCACACGATACGCGCACGATGCCCAGGTTCTGAATCAACTACAGAGAAGAAGCGTGTACAACGATACCTTCAACATAACACACGACAACCACTTTGCCACAATCAACGGTCTGCGTCTCGGTCGCTTGCCAAACCCCTATGTCGACTGGCCCGAAATCAACGCTGCATGGGGTCAGACCTGTCTCCTACTTGCTACTCTAGCAGAGCGCCTGGGCTACAAGTTTGTCGGCTACGAACTCTGTCCCATGGGCTCTACATCCACCATCACACGCATGGAAACTAAAGGAGGCGCCGCTGGGCCGGAAGCAATTAGACAACAACAACAACAACAATCACAATCCAGCATAAACACTACGTCATCGCCGCAGATGACGAAACAGCGCCTAGAGTTATACTCGTCTGGTGACTTTCCCATCAACTTTGGCTTCTTGCATCGCAAATTCGATGCTGCCATGGTAGCCTTTTTGGAGTGCCTAAGACAGCTGGGCGAGTTTGTTGAACATAGTGCTCCCCCTAATACCGCTGCTTCTAGTGGTCTAGGAGGAGCGCCCGGAGCGGGTCCTGGTGGCGGCGGTGTCAAAATGCCGTATGAGATACGCAAAGATCGGATACACGATCAGAGCATCAAGCTGGCCTTGAACAAGGATGAGGGATGGACAAAGGCTTGCAAATACACTTTGACGTGTTGCAAGTACTTGCTGGCGCATGCGAATAATGTCGAGAGTAACGGAGTGAGGAGAAGGTGATCGTGGCCAGACTGGGAGACGGCAGATGCTAGTATGATCGTTCAAGAGAGATGAGATACCCAATAATGATTTGTTCCCGCACTCCATGTCCCTCCCTCGTCTTATACCAGCACAGCCCCGGGAACGTACTTGAGAGCCTCGCATAGCGATGCTACTTGACGACTATCCCGTCATGCACAAGGTCGTGCAGAACCATGGTACTACAGTGCTAAACATCTTACATCGACCTCAGGCATGGAATTACAGAACAATGCAGACTTTCTGGAGCTAGGTTCCGTCTTTGCGTTGTGTGTCATGATTGACGTTGCAAACACACCCCAGGGAGCTATCTCGTGTCTGTCCAGATTGGGGGTACCAAGGGATGCAACCGACCAAGACTAGCACGATATTGCTGCATGCATTAGCAAATTCTAAGCTTGAATTGTCAAGTGTGTACAGACCGCATCGGTTACGCGGAACCCAATACGGAGCAGATTGAGACGTCTGACCGTCATACAGTGCACCTGGCCTACCGCACCGACCAGGAAGCACGGGCACTGCATCCAGCTCAACTCCCGGGAGGTGCCGATGGAAGGCAGCAAGCCTCAGTCTCGCCATCATTGGCGCAAGAGGCGAAAACGGAAGACCACGATGCTTTCGGTGGTGTTGCGGCTCTAAGCTCAGGAGACAACGTCAGCTGAGTTGTACAGCCTCGTGACTGTGGGGGCGGGCGTCTAGGCGGACGAACAAAGAGGGGCGAGAAGGCTCGCAGCGGCAAGGAGGGCCAATTCCGAGACTCTAGTGAAAGCGGAATACATACTCCGTAGCTAGGTCGCAGGTCTAATCGCCCTCAAACTAGAGGAGCTTCAGAGCCCCGGTCTTGCCAGGGGCTGCCATATTTGCGGGGTAGCGTATTTCGTTAGCTCATAGAAACCGAGAATGGAAATCGACAGTGCTCTGAAATGTGACTGATGCTGTCAAGAGGCGCGGGGGCGATGCGACTGTCGGTCTGTTGTGCCCGTTGGCGTAATTGATGTCCGACCTGACATGTTTGTGAGGGCATCGTTTTACTCCATGACAGCACCTCGTACACTTTCGATTGTTGTACTACAGTAGACAGGTGGTGTGTATAGTGCTCGGCTCAAGCAGTGAGCTAAAGTAGTTCCCGTAATGGTGTTGGTTCTTGATTGTGGAGATGGTGCATAGCGGGGAAGTTTTGAAGACGTAAGATATTACCAAATCAGCCCAGGTCGAAGACGACGGTGAAGAGCCTAAGCTCCAAGTCATGCAAGCGACAGGCACATACGTGTCACCAAGAGGAAGCGTCCATGCATAGTGATGATTTTGCAAACGGGTCCACCATAGGGTTGCGAGGCAGTTGTGAAGGGGCATGAGATGCAATGTGCGTGAATTGCGTAACGGGCGTAGCATTGTTGCGTCAGACGGTAATGGTTTGACGGCATGGAAGGTGCGAGACACGACACGACACGACACGGATGATGGAAACGGGCCCAGCAATGGCGTGGAGACGCGGAGAAGCAAAGAGCACCAGCTTGGAGGTGGTGGGAGGTGGTGAGATGAGGTGCGAAGCCTCCATCAACGAGCAGCCAACGGCAGGCGGCAGGCGGCAAGCATCGGCAACAGGTGGCCAGGCCGTCGCCGACGCGACAGCCAGGGAAGGGACGTAGCCCAGCTGGAAGGCGCCATGCAGGCACGAGGAGGGTGAAAGATGGCCCAAGGGTCTCGTCAGAGATTTCCATGTGTCATTCCAGGTCAGGTGGGCTGCGGATTGAATTTCCTGGGGGTAATCGAAACGCTGAGACGCGAGCCACGTGAAGCCAATTTTGTCCTTGGAATCGCCGTTCCAGCAGATCCGCCCCGCCAAGCCGCCGTGACGTAAAGAGAACCCAACCTCGAAACCAGTTGCCATTGCAAAACTAGACGTCTGCGCTGCGGTGCAAAACAGCCCATTGGCTCGCTTGCCCTGCGGAATCGTCCTGCCAGCTCGCTTCCAGCTCGGCCCATCGTCCGAGGCGTTGGCGCGTCTGCACGAAGCTGGGGAAACTCTTAACTCCTGACTAACCATGTACCACGGTGCCTGGTGCTCTTTGTCAAGAATAAATCTCTGCTCGCCCACAAAACAGTCGCGGCTATAAGAGACCCCGACTGCCTTCTCACATCATCTGCCTCATCGGACCAACTAACATTTTTTTTCTTCTTCAACTGAACCTCTCACCTACAGCCTAAGCATCAACCACACGCCACAGAAGGAGTCAGATATACTATCCTCTGCTCTGTTCCGTGCAGACGTCCAAACACCCCACCCTTGCCCGCACATTCAATGAACATCAACGACTTCCCCAACGAAATCCTTGCCCAGATCCTCGACGAGGTTACCAAAGCCAACATCCGTGATGGCCCAACGTACACATTCGGCCTACAGCAAGCCCCACTGCCACTGGAGAGGGCCAGGCTCCAGCGCTATGTGAGGGGCCCGGTCCCTCCAGAGCTCCTCAAGTGGGACGCGACTGCCACCCTTCGCTCCGTCTGCTGGAAGTGGCACGAGTGGGCTTTGGAACACTCGATCAAGGACGTCTATATTCGCCGCTGGAAGGGCGGAGAGGTGAGCAAGTCTGTAACCGTTTGTTAGCAAGCATGGTGCTAACGCTACGCAGCGATGGGCCGAGCTATCCAACCGGCGAGAGAGCTATCCGCTCTACGAACTGATTGACCGTCCAACTGGTACAGCTGTCTACCGTGACCCCTTCGCGTCACTCAAGCGAACCGTGAGCATCTGCAACGACTATCCACAGGTGGCGTCTAAGATCAGGCGCATGTGGGTCCACGGCTTCTACACTGCCGAAACTGATCGTCTGGTGTTCGACTCACTCAAGAACTGTAGCAACCTCACATCGCTCTCGATTCCATGGACCACCATCCGTCACGTGGATGCCAAGACATGGCGAACTATGTTGACTGGTAGCGGCAAGCCACTTCAATCCCTTGAGCTCCAGTGCGTCGATCCTACGTCGCAGCAGGCGGCGGACAAAGACAACCTCGTTGATCTGGAGCCTCTGCAGTCGGTAAACTTTAGCCAGCTGAGGCGCTTGAAGATCTTCGGTGATACCTCGTTCATGCCCATCACCGACAATGACCTGCTCGCCATTGCTCGCACCGCCACTCAACTCGAAGAGTTCCACTTGACCTGCAACTCTTCCATCACAATTGATGGTGTCATGGCTATTGTCAAGGCGTCTCGCAAGACTCTTCGTGTCCTTGAGCATAGCCCGCGGTCACAAGATGGCTTCTGGCACCCGCATCCTGGATCTCCAAGCGACTGCGAGCACCTCTGCGATACCTTCCGCAATTGCCCGAAGCTAGAGACCCTGTCCATTTCCCTTCCTTCCGTGTGCTCGCACCTCTTCTCCAATGAGAATGCCAAGTTCGCCGGCGATTTGCAGGTACGCGCTCTGCACTTGTGCGAGCACGAGCACGGTCGCTCTACCCATGCAGCCACTGACGCCCTGCAAAAGCTACTTGAGCAGGCACGTCGCTTCATTCGTCTACGAGCTGAGAGCGCCATTCCTCGCGAGCTTTACATTGAGGTTTTCTTCGCAGACTGCATCTTCGAACCGGGCTTCCGGTCCGTGCACGGCGACTTTTCCCTGGCGCAGATTTCATCAGAGGGCTACTGGCCACAAAACGTGGATTCCAGTGGAAAGGGACCCTATGGCAGCACCGGTCTATACGGAAAAGAAGAAGAAGCGCAATTCCAGCGCATCGACGAGGCTGAGTTTCTGGCTGGCGTCCACAGGAGGCTCCATTCGATTCAGACCTGATTTCGGACCGATGTACCAACAACCATTGACTTCATTTCATCTGTGTACCATTTTTATACCATTTTTTTTTCTTTTACGAAATTACGACAACATGCATGAGCGACCGGCCTGTGGCCCAGAGATACCAGGCTGAGGCAGCCATATTGGATTCATGCATTTGCAAATTGTACCGGGACATGGCTATGTCTTCGAAAAAAAGTGGTTATGGGGAATTTGCATAGGACGGTGGGCGACCTCCTCTGTTTTACTTGTTAGCATTTTAGCGTTCAAATCGGATACCATTGTAATGAACAAAGTTTTCCACACCCAGCGCTGCCAGAATGTGGATACTTGATTAGTATTTCTCCTTGGCTGTCTGACCATGGCTATAGAAAGTGGGAAAAAAAGATAGCGAAAACTTTGAACATATAGACGGCCTCGCTAGAACCTTCGCAACGGCTCTTTTCCCTCCCGCCTTGGCCATCAACCCCGCACATGTAGCCCACCGATCCATCCGTCCCAAAGCGGGAAAGCCCAAGATACGAATTCCGCCATGCTGACAGACCGCGCTATAAGCCTTGCCATCTCGGAACCCTCATCTTTCCCCATCCGAGAGCTTACCAAGCCATGCCTTGCATCGCGTCGCATGGACGTACACATCCACACCATGTACAGATGAGCAAGCGCTGAATAAGCATTTAGCGGAACATAGCCGCCCTCTTCGGGCCGTTTCTAACAGATTTGCTGATTCTGCGCTCGTTTCGATGCGGTACGTGCATCTGGCGATTTGGCGTATTTTCAATCCTTACCCAACGCTCATGTAATCCAGGACAAATCAGCCAGAATACAATGGATCCATGACGCTACTGCACCGGGGGTATGAGTGGGGCGAGCCATACCAGAAACAGATAAGTTTGGAGGGGCAGAAAATCATAGTTGCAGTGTTCTATTGATCAAGCTGTACTTGTAGCAGTAAAGTGCAAGACAAATCACGTTAAAAAGAGCTGGGATCTCTTGGCTGCCTTGCATCATGTTATGTAGCGAGAGGACGGGGACCGGATGTTGCTGGAGCGCGAGGCTCTGCCATGGCTTCCAAGGTCTGCATGGTGCAACTGCTAAAACGTATAAGATGCGAAGCTACCCCTCCCCGAAGCCTCCCTGTACGACTATCCGACTTCAATTCATATCATCATCTCCTCTCTCTCTATCTTCTTTGATACCCCAAGTCGTTCAAGATGGCACCTAAGATTGCGATTGTCTACTACTCGATGTACGGTCACATCAAGCAATTGGTACGTTAATAGAACCCTAATGGGCGAGCTACGTTTGCGCAAGCAGCACCCCGCTGGACCCGACAAGAACTCTGCTAACAACATACAAGGCCGACGCTGAGTTGAAGGGAGTCCAGGAGGCTGGTGGTGATGCCAAGCTCTTCCAGTATGTCAATCTTCACCTTTCAAGTCCTCGTACCCCGCGCCTAATCCAACACCCTCTACCGCCTACCGCTCTCACTCTCCTTTGACTGTATTCTAACCATGTTCCAGGGTTGCCGAGACTCTTCCCGAGGAGGTTCTCCAGAAGATGTACGCCGCCCCCAAGGCTACCGACATCGATGTCCTTGAGAACCCTGCCGTCCTTGAAGAGTACGATGGTGTGCTTTTCGGCGTCCCCACCAGATACGGTAACATGCCGGCCCAATACAAGACTTTCTGGGATAAGACAGGCAAGCAGTGGCAGCAAGGCAGCTTCTGGGGCAAGTACGCCGGTCTTTTCGTCTCGACCGGCACCCAGGGAGGTGGCCAGGAAAGCACCTGCCTCGCCTGCATGAGCACGCTCGCCCACCACGGTTTCATCTACGTGCCATTGGGCTACAAGACCACATTCGGTAAGTCTAGAAGAACAACATCGTCCAGAAATTGCATGTGTGGTGAAGAACTAACAGACTTTCCCCACAGCCCAACTTTCAAACCTCGAGGAGATCCACGGTGGCTCCGCCTGGGGCGCGGGTACCTTTGCCGGCGCCGACGGCTCCCGTCAACCCACTGCACTCGAGCTGAGCGTTGCTCAAGCCCAGGGCAAGGCTTTTTACGAGGCTGTGGCCAAGGCCCACCAGTGACTAGATAATGGTAGCGCAGGCGAGAACAAGGCAGTAGACACTACGACAACAGCCGGTGCTGGAGAAGGAACCACGACGACCAACGGTGTTACACCCGCGGCAGCAAATACTTCTTCTGCTATGCCGGCTGCTGCTGGTGCTGCTGCATCATCGTCGCAACCTCAAGAAAGGACCGAGCAAGATAAAGAGGGCGGTCCTTGTGGGCTGCCATTAAAGTGCGATGTCATGTAGCTTGGTTGAGCTCTTTTGTCTTTTCTTCCTTTCCTTTTTTTTCGTTTCCAATCCAACAAACGATAAAGAAATGTAGAGAAATGTAATGACGGGAATTATAACAAAAAAAAACTAGACGGAACGCGCTGCTTGCTTGAATGGACTTGGCGTGTTTGCATTCGCCAAGACCTAGTTACCGGGTCGGCATAGGGTATCCAATAATCACCAAAAAGGGTGTAAAACCCTGAGTAATAGTCTATCTGCTATGGGGAGGAGCCCGTGTTGTTGCAATCTAGCCTGTTTTTGTTTTTGGCACCCCAGGAAGATTGTAACGCAACGACAGTCTATGTGAAGGAAAGAAAAAGCATGTTACGACCCATCTTCTTGGTTCTTCCCGCCTCCCTTGACATGATCATGAATAAATCCATCCACCCAGTCTTTGACCCCATCCGCCTTGTGTGTCATCCAATCCCACCAACTCTCCTCTCCTTCTTCTTCTTCTTCCCCATCTCCCTTATTTTTATCCTTGAGCTCGTCTTTGCCCGTACCGCCAGACGAAGAAGGAGATGTAGGTCTACTCGGGGCATCTTCATCCAGCGTGGGCGCAGTATCTTCGAGACCAGATGCGGAGGCTACGATGCTGGAAAGAGAGTCGAGGGATGAGGGCATGGAGGCGAGGTTTGAATGTGGCGGAAGGGGAGGGGAGGAAGGAGAACCAAGGCTGTATGACGAGACAGGATCTTCTTCGTCTTCTTCTTCTTCTGCCTCGTTTGCTTCATCATTCGCGTCGTTGTGCAGACCAATTGGTTTGAGCGGGAGACGCAGAGTCCCGTTGTTGGGCGCGGGTTTCAGGTTGATAGAGTCGCAGATGATGTTGTAGATTTGTATGTTTTCTGTCGAGTTGCATCATTAGTACACATACATGCACATGCAAACAATATGTCATTCTTGGACATGGGAGTTCAAACTTACGAAACGGCTCCATCCGACTCCCCGGCTCATGGGGAAACGCCGGCCCCCTCGCCACAAAAATCGCACGCATCAACGAATGTTCGTAATCGTAGCCGTGGAGACCGCGGGGATGGTACACGCCACCTTTCTTCCTCTCTTCTTCGATATCAAATTCGTCTCTTGTCACAATCGCCCAGCCAGTCTTGGGCACGATCCAAAGCGGGGCGATACGCTCGTTGTTGCTGAAATGGTACCGCTCGGGCATATTTTCGTCGCGGAGGTAGACGTCCAGGTTGGGGTTGTCGGCAGTACGGTTCTTGAGCTGGGTGTACAAGCGATGCAGGGAAGACGGGTCTTTGGGACGCAGACCGTAGAGGGGCCAGCCGTCGGTGTGGGAGAGTTCGGAGGGGTCGATTAGGTCTTCGAGCTGGATGAGGCGGGAAATATCTGTTGTTGCCATGCCGTGGTCGGAAACTACGACGACGTTGACGATGTTGGTGAGGTTTCGCTCGTCAAGGCCCCTAAGGAGGTATCCTAACATGGAATCGACATTGGCAATAGTCTGCCGTATCTGCGTGCTGTTTGGGCCGTATCTATGACCATCGCTATCTACATTAGGGACATATGCGGCGATGAGCTGGGGTCGAGGTGTCGTCGCGTTTGCGCCTGTGTCCTTGGAACCAGGCAGGTCAAGTAGACCCGTGATCCTATCGACCTTTCTCGTCAAAACTTCCGACCCATTGTACTTGTCAATGTATGCAATTTCCTGTTCTAGAATGTTTGCTTCGGAGCCAGGCCACATATGCACTGCTGATCTGACACTTTGCTTCTCAGCCGTCACCCAAAGTGGCTCGCCGCCCCACCAATGCGGCTGTAGGCTCTTCTTGGGATCCGTGTAATAGAATTCTTGTTGAAGTTTTGGATCCCAGAATGTGTTGCCTACGACACCATGCGCCTCAGGGTACAAGCCTGTCGCGATCGTGTAGTGGTTCGGGAACGTAACGCTCGGAAAACTGGGCAACATGTATTTGGGCGATATGCCATCTTGCACGAATTGATTGAGCGTTGGCGTTAGATTGCGGTATAGGAAGTCGGCACGGAAGCCATCCAGCGAGATCAGGATCGTTGTAGGCGCGAAGAGTGAGGTTCCATTCGAGACCATGGCGGCGGCGTCTATGACATCCTGCGGGGTAGACAGGTTGTAGGCGGCGGCGAGGAGGACTACAAAAAGTACGACGATGGATATGTACATGCCTATGCGACGATATAGACTCTTCCTGTGTGCCTATACTACCGTCAGTCGCATCCGCGCATACAAGGGGTTTGACATACCTTCCTCTGCGACTCGCTCGCAAGTAGCCGTTGTTCGTCGCTCTCTGAACTTCTCCTCGACCTGAAGCTGGTATTGGAGGCCCCAATGCCTTCCTCCATCTCGTACATGAGAGCGCTCGATTCCTCATGGCCGCCTTTTCTGCGCGCTTTCGTCTTGTCCTTGACCCACTTCCCGACCCTAACGCCAGAGCCTTTACGCCCCAGTATGCCCTTTCCTCCTTTGCTTTGTGTGAGAAGCCTTTCGCGTTCGTCTTCCGAGTCTAAGATATCATGGTCGTTCTTGGAGACTTCGCCCGAGGGTCTGCCATCGTAGCCTTCATCGTCCGAGGCGTGGTCGTAAAGCGTACGCTCGTCGGTACCCGCGTCTGAGCTTGCGATTATGTGCGGTTCGTCTTGCGACCGTGTAGCCATGGTCGCGTCTCGCAGGCAGTGTTACATAGTTAGGAGAGAAGTCGAGGTTGCGCAGCGTGACCGAGTTCCAGCATGCATTTGGTGTCAGCGGCCCCAGACGTGTCGCTTGGCATCCATGTTTCACGCGTCGGAGTTATCATCATGGCCACGCAAGGGTAATAAATTATGTCCGTATTGTGGGGGCAATTAGGAAGGTGCGTTAAGCAATGTGGGGATACCTATCAACGGTAGAGCGATTTTGATTACCTGCCCAGCCTGAGTAGGTGCATGTGATAAGTTATAAACGCTAGATCGGTTGCTTTCCGGGCTGTCCAATATCCTAGATCATCGCCATGTCTTTTTGAATGTCACGGCATTACAAAAGCTGCATCTCCATCAGCATCAATCCACTTCAACCCAGAACCTGATGCTGCCCCTTTCGAATACAGACATAGAGCTAGCCACATATGCTCAACGACTTCTCCCCAACAGTACAACTTGACTTTGCCCAGCGAGCGAGAAGTACCACCTTCTCGGTACAGTGTCACGCCCCAACCAAGCCGCCCACTTGACACTTGCTCGCACGAGTCATTCCAAAATACCTGCTGGAGTTGCATAGTCCAGTGCAGGCAATCGATAAGCCAATATCCGCGATCGTCAGGTTTCGGCTTCTTCAATGTCCTAAGTGGCTTGAAGCTTGTTGGATCTTTTGCTTTGATCGCCGCTAGTATCGGAGTAATTTGAGAAGGCAAAGTACCTGGTCGCTCTATGGAAACATTTGGCTCGGGTGGGTAAGCGTCGATTTGTAATTTAGCGAAATCAATAGGTTGAGCCACTGGGCCAGGATCCCGAGTAATGGTACGACCGCTTGTGGTGATTTGGGGCCTTCGTGTTAACGGTTGCGGGGTATTATCTGGCCGCACCTCCTGAGCTTTTGCCGTGGCACTGCTGGACCGGGTCGATGGTCTTGAGAAAGTAGCCGTCAGTCCCTCTCCTACCCTATTCGCTCCTCTCAAGCGCATACTTCGTCGACGTTCCGGGACAGCCTCGCCTTCATCAGGCGTCGCTGTAATCAGCACCTCGATTACGCCCTCATCGGTAGGCTTATCTTGTTTGACGACAGGTTGTACATCGTCTTGATTCTGGTCTCCATCTAAGTCATCTCCAGATGAATCGTCGGTTATTATCGAAAAGCTTTCCTGTAGCTGACTCTGAAGGTCATGGACAGCTACTTGCGTATCTTCGATAAAGCCCGTGTCAGCATCATCCAGGCTGCTGGGAATATGATTCATCGTTCGCCTCCCAGCGGCCAAGTTTGACCAGAGAATTCTCCGTCCCTCCCCGTTGCGATGAATGTTTTCTAGTTGAGCAAGTCGACTAGATATTGGTGTCAAGTCCTCTGACGCTACATCCGAGTATGAATGGCTAACAGCGCCAGCGGTATTTGTGACACCATCGGAAGATAGATGCGACGGAAAGCTACCGTAAGAATCCTTGCCAATTGATAAGATCGATGTGTCCGCAGTGCCTTGGAAAGAGGTCCCTGGATCTGGCGCTGTGGGTTTGTTCAGTCTGGATAAAGCAGGTTCATTCGATGCACTTGTCCGTCGCACATCCTCAGGATAAGTTTTGAGTGGATCGAATTCAAGATAGGCGTCTGCCAAAGACTGGTACAGTTCGTCGTTCTGTCGAGTGGTTGGTGCAGAAATGTGGACCAAAAGTTCATCGGTCATAGTTGGTTGAGGCCTGATGTGGTTGATACTGTTGTATGGCCATGATAAGAAATGCTGTTTGTCAATTCATGTGAGTCCGCGTGGCTAGCGATCCAATATGTAAAGGCCCAAATATGGAAGAGTGAAGGTAAGGGGGAGGTGGGACAGCTGGCGCAGCTTGGCAAGCGCGGTCTGTGCGCGCCCCTAGATGTGATGTAGTAATCTGTACTGCATCCTGTTACGACGCGAATTGGAGTATCAAGTAGTCATTGTCTCACATTGAATACATATGTACTTTCTTGTATTGAACGGATGACGTTCGTCGAGCGTCGTCATTCAATGGTGTCGTCTATCATGCATGTAATCATAGACCCAACCCTACGGATATCGCTGAAAAGAAAGAAACACTACCCGCTTGTATGGCCGGATTTTACTCATCGTCATCTTCAGCTGGCGCTTGCATTTCCTCGACGTCCTCCTCCTCAAAGGTATGGAGAGGCACAGAGTACAGGCGGAGAAGAGACTTGTTGGGGTCCTTGACGAGGACGTACTTGCCCTCATCCATGCGGAGTACCATGTCAACAATAGTACGAACAATGGCCCATCCGTTGTTGAGGTTGAGTGCCATCTGGGCGGCGAAGTCGCGGGGCTTGTTGGTAAGCACACCGAGGATGACATGGTCGTTGTTGTTCTTGGGGTTGGTGCGGGAGACGAAACTACATGATTGTTAGTGAGGATTTGGAAGAAAGAATGGCAATACGTACCCGAGCTTCATGGTGTCGGCCTTGGCCAGGATACTCTGTACAGTCCATCGAGCAAGCTTGCAGGAGTTGTTCTTCATCTCAGTAGCGAGAACGGCACCCCTCTGGCTAGCCAACTTGGTCCTCCAGTCCAGAGCGCCACCAGCTCCTTGGGCCTTGTTGTCGAACTCATTGAGCGCCTTGATGGTCAAGTACTGGTCCTCGCCGTTAATGTTGTTCTTGACAACGGCGTCGAGCTCTGTTCGAACAACCAAGTGCAATGGCTCTTCGTCCTTATCAAGCGACAGATCGAATCGGCGGTACCTGTATGCCTTGGAGGCTGGTGGGTCGGTCTCGACCTCCTCGTTGTAGAAGGGATGCTCGTGGGGCATATTGACCTTGTTGGTCTCAGATTCGGAAACGACCTGGAGAGGGAAGATGTTGTTAATGTGGGTGGCCTCGAGCATCAGAGCACCCGGGCTGTTGATCGAGTCCTTGTTACCCTCTGAGATCTCGAGCGGCGCATCTGCAGCGTTCTCGTTGACAGTAACCATGTCCAGACTTGATCCATCGCGCTTGTCAATGAAGACCTTGTTGTTCTTCTTGGTGAAGACCAAATCCCAGGAGTAGACAGATTTGGTAGCGCACATGAGCATAGACAAAACGTTGTCGGTAGCGAACACGGTAGCCTCGTCTTTGTCTGCGAGCTCCTGCAGAACAGGATCGCTGGAGGTGGTGACATTGTAGGCAGCACGGTCGAGGACGTTGAGCCTGCGCTCCGACGTCTTAGCACCGGGTTGCTTGTCGTAGCTGCGGTCATAGTAGTAGAGGAAGCCGTATTGGTCAATGTCCTCGCCCTCGTGGGTGTCGAGGTTGAGCTTGCTGAGGCGAGAGAAGTCAATCTCCTCCTTGACATTCCACTCAGGCTTGACCTGAACCGAGGCATCGCGGTTGCGCTGGGGCTTGTCATCCCTCCAGCCGAAGCGACGTCCTCCCCTGCCGCCACGGCCACCACGGTTATCGTACTGGTTTCCACCACGGCCGCCGACGCGCTGGAAGGTACCCCGTCCTCCCCGTTGCGCCTGCCCGCCGCGCGCTCCGCCTCGTCCGCGGAACACAGTGCCGCCACCACGTCCAAATCCTCGTCCTCGGGCCGACGTCCGGGTGTTGTCTACGACGGAGAAGGTTGCCTCCTCCTCGGCGGCCTGGATAGCGAATGGGTTGGTCTGCTGGTTGGCGCCATACACCTGCTGGTCTGTCAAGTCTTGTTAGTCCATGTGTTTGTCGGCCTCTGCAAACAATCAAACATACCCCTGTAGTTGCGGTTGCCGTACTGCTGACGTCCTCCCCGCTCGCGGTCCTTGCCCTCAGTCCAGTCGGCCATACGACCCAACTTGTCCGCCTTGGAGTAGGGTGCGAACGGCACGCCATCGAGCATCGTCTCGTTGGAGACTGGCGGTCCCCATGCTGCCGTATCGGGGAGCGCAGACACGAGGTCCAATAGCGATGCTGGAGCCATATTGTTTGGTAGTGGTTCTAGTGTTCTCCCGACTTGGTGTTGCCGCACACGAAATTGCGACCAGTGGGCTGCCAAGATTACGCCGCTAAGGAAAAGCGAAAGCCCGTACCCCGCGCTAGCATCTTCACCCCAACCCAGCCTCGCTCGTAGAATGAGGTATACGCCGAGTCAATGCTGCAATTTGGCTGTACCACCCATTGCTACTTTAGGCCTGATCTTTGTCGCATGTACGTTTACGCAGTAATCACTATATACTGCCGCATGCTGTGAAATAGTGTTTGAGAACAGCACCTACCGTGCGACCGAGCGTTGCCCTATATCAGCATCAGCGCCCTGTACTCCGCAGCCGAAGCCGGGCCCCTTCAAACTCAGAAGGCCGAAAATGTTCCCCCGTTACTCCGCTCCATACGGAAAGAACGAAGGTCATGACCTACAGATTGTCGTGCCATATTAGTAAGTGCACGAGGGGCAATCAGCATGTGCAAATGTTTCACCATCGGCAGGAATACATTAATCACATACTGACATGGGAGACAAATGACAGGACAGAAAAGTGAAAGCGGAAACAACTGGACAAGGAGAAACCCTAGAGATCCCATATACCGTAAAACTCCACGGTCCCATATCTCTTCATCAATTCAATAGAAATCCTCCCATTTTCCCCAAATTATCTCATGTTCGTACTTGTTCATAAGCTGCCCAGTCGGATCATCGCCCTTGACATGTGCCCATGCCCCCGCAAAGTGCAGGATGAATTTGCCAGGCTCCCATTTGCCATCATCATTTTCGTAGCATTTGATCTCTCCCGGAAAGGCATTCAGCTTCGACTGAGGCGCCACGATGAACCTATCCGAGTATGGCTTGTCCTTCATAAGCTCGACCATGGCGTCCTGCTCGCTGTAGTGATTGCCATCAGAGGTACTGTGGAGCTCAAGCGCACGGCGTATGAATTCAAGAGATCGTTCGTGTGCGCGGACCGCGAAGGATCCTAAGTTCAGACCGTTGCAGTCGTGTGTAAAGATGTAGTCGATCTCGTCCTCATTTTTGGTGTTCTGTAGCTCCCCGTCGATGATGCCACGGACTGCAATGTCGGTGTTGGTGATGAGAGTGTCGAAGTCTAACCACCATATCCACTCGTACTTTCCAGTCTTGACCAGTCGCTCTATCATGTTGAACTTCCAGAAAACAGGGTTTCCCGTTGCGCTGTGCTCTTCGTAGTCGGTGATGAAGTCGTAACCGTGGCGGCGTGAATAGTCTGGTGAGAGCCTGCGTCAGATGACTCTTATGAGTTCGCTATATGCCTCTACTTACGGTTTTTGTTCTTAAGCGAGAGGTGGAGATACGATCTCTGTTCCGTGACAAATGTTATGACGGCTAACCGTGGTGGCTTCTGCTCTTCCTCGAGCAGCTTTTGCTCGGGTTCCACGGGATCGGGCGCGGGAGGCGGCGGAGGCGGCGGTAGCTCATCATGGTTCGTTCCTTGACTGAGTTGCCATCCGAGGAATATAAGGAAGACCAGTAACAGCACGAATGAGGGCGGAATCCCTTTGGCTGACCGGATAAGCATGTTCGCGACAGGTCCGAGGGCCTAGCTTCAGCGACGTGGTCGACGGGGGTTGATGTTTTGGTATTCAAGGTGCCAAAGAGGACATTGTTGTTGTAGCTGGTGGGACTCAGGCTGGAAGTCAAGCATGCGGAGGACGCGGGATAGGGCGCGAAAAGGGAGACATGGTCGAGAACACTTCCGGAGCTCAGCTGCGGGTACAGCCGCAGCCGCGCAGCCCTGCACGGGATTCCAGATTAGATGAGAGAGGCAAATTTCAACAAGATATGTACAACCGTCCATGGTTGAAAAGACCAGGGAGTTTGCATGCCTCGAAACGGTCAACGCGATATGCACATCAAGTGGGCCTGCCGCCCGCCCGTTCCCAAGAAAAGAAGAGACGGCTGCCTAAGATCGACCGGTTGTCGGGTCAGGGTTCGCGCTAGGACCCCGTACATATCCCCAACCCCACCTATTGACTCAACCACATTGAAGATGACAAACATCGTCATCGCCGGCGCCTTGACTGGTTTTGCCTATCCACGATAACAATAGACCTCGAAATATCACAACACGTCGTCATGTCTAGATCCGCAGGAGGACCTAACAGCCACGTAAAACCGCTAAAGGGACGGTTCCTTAACAGTGTTTGGAATTGTACTACAGAGGCACTCTCGAAACAGTTGAGCTGTTGCTGACATGACTGACAGGCGATTGTAATCCTCGACTGCCTGCAGTGCATTTGCAGTCCGGGAAGCAAAACCAGAACTTAGGAAAATGGTGTATGCTATCATCAACATGCTTTCACCAGATTCCGCCTTTTGACTTCCTCAGTTTATAGGTGCCAAAGGCCCGTGAAGCAGCAATGTAGTTTCTTCCTTTGGGACAGCGATGCAAACGCATACGAGGAAGGTGCTCTCAAAAACAACTCCCGCACCGAAGTCGCAGCCGCCAACCTTGCCATATCCTCCAAGCACCCGCCAGCTCCTCTGCCGTCTAGCACCACTATTATGGCCCCTTCCCCGTCAAACCACAAGCGAAAGCGCTCCGTTGATCGTGACGATGAGTACAATCTCGATCAAGTCGACGAGGATGACTTGAACGAGGTCATGAGCCAAATCGGTACGCCGAGTAAACCTGCAAAGACGACCGATCTTACTACTCCAGCCACGAAGAGACGAAATCTCCCATGGAATACGAACCAGAGTAGCACGATGGGCGTCTGGGGGCTTCAGACGCCGCAGACCGAACGAAAAGCTCATGGGAACCCGTTCACTTCGCGAACCCCAGCAACAAGCAGCAGCCTCTTTACCCCCTTCAACACCAGTGCGTACAGTACTCAGCCAATCGCAACACCATCGACTTATTTCGATGGGACGCCGACTCCGAGTCGTTCTAAGAATGCCGTCGTCGAGGACTTATCTAAAGACGTGTTTGATTTGTTTCAGCAGTCTAGCGTCCGCATACCCAATCATACAGAACAGGAGCTCAGAGCATTGTTGACAAAGTATGCAAAAACTACTGAAGGGTACAAAAGAGGTCGCGACCTGAACTGTACTATAATCAAAGCGAAAGAAGCGAAAATAACCGAGCTTACATACCGCATCGACACGCTTGAGGCTGAATTGGGGGCCGAGAGGGCTCTGGTGAAGTGTCTACAATGGGAGGCCCAGAACGACACCTCTGACTGCTAGGGCTGCTTTCCACATAGCGTCCCAAGCGCACGGACCTTTTGCTCGTCTGAGGAACTCGCAAACTGTAGCTACACTATCTTTTGTGGAGAGGAGATTAGTCGCGAAAATCTACGCAAGCTCGATGAGCCGAAGTCCATCCCGGATGGTCTCTTTTGTTCGTCCAAGTTGTTTGCATGATTCTGATGTGCGAAACGATGTGGTCTGCACATCTGTCGGAAATACCACAGCAAGATGGTGATCACACAACCATTCGACATTTCCACGTGGGTGACAGGGCGTGCATAGTCTCACGCACGCACTTCCAAAGACAATTTTCAGCAACTCGCCGGCCTTGACATGTGCGCCACAGCTCCCGAGCCCGCAATGAAGTCTCTTATCTCCTCCGCCAGATTCGACCGGGTTTATTACCTTATGACAGGGGCAGAATTTCAAGCAAGGTTGTAGGTAATAGTGACGTTACAGCTGTGGCGGAACTAAGCTATGCCTAGCCTTGGCAACTCGGAACACGGCGAGAAAGTACATGGCGATTTGTCGGAAACAACACCGCCTGACGTACGCCGGGCTATAGCCGACGAGCCGCTATCCAATTTTCGCAGCGGAGGCTTGGCGGTTAACGGTGCCTTCCGCGGTTCACTCGAGATGAATGGCTCTGGTCCCTGGAGTTACGCGATGCGTAATGTAACATGGACCCTTCCTGCCCGAAGAGCTTGTTTCGCATCATGGTTACCATCGGTGTTGCCGCAAAACATGCGTCGATGGTATGATGGCGCCACTCAACCGTTTGTAGCTACCTATAGGATGCACGTCGTCTCACACGTTATTACCAACGCAAACTGACCCAAAGGATCGACTGAACGTGGATATGAAAAGATTTGATACGATTCCTTGGCGAACGTGGTGGGGCTTACGCCCTAAGCAGAATACAAAACTGGCTCACACCCCTGTAATGAATATTTGAACCTTTCCGTTTGTTAGGAAGAACCATACTCCGACAACTGTCAACTCTAAAGCGGTGCAAGCAGCTGTCAGTTGTACCATACTCTCGAGGTTCAACCTCTTCTTTTCTCTTTCTTTTCACCCAGCAGATCGCTCTTCGAAATGGCTATGCGCATTCTGCGAAAGGTTAGCGACTACATCGCACCCCCTGCTTCGAAAAGTGAGGATGGCCGTGATCAGTGGCCCTCGCGAGCAGCCTTTCTGCTTGCCGCCATGGGAGGTTGCGCTGGACAAGGAAACCTGCTCAGGTATCCCAGCGTCCTCTACAACAACTATGGACTTCAGTGGTTCATCCCATATCTTCTTGCGGTCTTCCTCATTGCTATTCCAGCCCTCATATTGGAAGTTTCGATTGGCCAAGCCTACCGGGGTGGAACTGTCATTGCTTGTAAGATTGCCCCGTTAGGTAGTTACACAAGAGATATAAACTGATATAGTGAAATCGTTATAGTCAACAATGTCCACCGCAGACTCAAAGGCGTAGGTATGGGTCCAGTTATTGTCAGTTTCCTCGTCGTACAATATTTCACTGTCAACTTGGCATGGATCATGCAGTACTTCCGATACAGCTTTACCAGTCCCTTGCCATGGGAGAACCGAATTGAGGAATTCTACTACCAAGACGTCCTCCAGCGTGGAGACATTAATGAAGGAAGTTTGAGCGCGGATGGAAACTCAGTGGCCAAATTTACGGGTTATCCCAATACGGCGCTTCTTGGCGAGACCGTTGGATGGAGTATTTTCGTCTGGTTCCTCATCTGGATCTCCATCTTCCGCGGCGTCGGTATGACTGGACGAGTTGTCTACTTCACCATGGGATTGCCCATCGTCACTACCATCATCTTTGTCGGCAGAGCATTATCGCTCGAAAACGCACGAGAGGGCGTTGACCTTGTTTGGAGGACCTGGAGAGGCGACCAACTCGCTTCGGGGACTGTTTGGCAGACCGCCGTTGGCCAAGTTTTCTTCTCGACTGGTATTGGCTTCGGATACTTTACCTCATACGCCAGTTACAACACTAAGCATGCGAATGCTGTTATGGACGCATGTCTCATCTGCGGCAGCAACGTTCTTTTCGAAAATTTCGCCGCCTTTGCTGTCTTTGGTGTTGTCGGCTTCCTCCGCAGGTGGCCACAGGACGGTGAAAGGCTTGGAGCTTTTGTAGTTGGTGAGTCTGGACGTACAAACTGCATGCGAGAAATATACTGACTTGGCCTCTTAGGGTTCCTTACTCTACCCGAAGCAGTGCTTCAGATGCCAGGAGCCAACTTCTGGGCTGTGCTTCTGTTCTTCACACTTGTAGTCCTTGGATTCAGTTCCGCTTTCGTTATGCTTGACGTTGTGGTCACGCTGATCTGTGACTCTGGCCTAGTCAAGGCATCACGACCCGTTGTCGTCACTGTACTTACCATCCTCAGCTTCCTGATGTGAGTAGCGCCCCTTCACTTTCATCGAGGTCGCTCAAGCGTTTCCGTCCGTCAATGCCTGTAAGCTTTTACTGACTATGTATCCCCCATAGGTGCTTACCGTACTGCACCGAGTTTGGTTATTATTTGCTCGACGGTATTGACCGCTGGGTCAACAATGTCGCCCTCATCTTCGTCGTCTGGAGCGAAGTCTCTAGCGCCACTACCGTCTACCGGTGGAAAGACATTGTCGAACAGACTGGCCTCCCCGCCTTTGTGGTCTACAATGTCGGTTTCTTCGGAGCTCAAGTATTGGGTATCAGCTTGGCTCATGGTATCAACCGCCCTGGAGTTGGCGCGGGTGTTGGCATTGGTTTCTACTTTGCCCTGACCATCATAGCTGTGATGATTGCGCGAACACCGGAAATTCGTGCACCCTCTTTTTGGAACAGGAACTCTTTTATCCAGAAGTTCTGGTATCTTGCTTTCTATTCGGTAAGTACTGCTTGGTTTGTTAGCGCGCCTTTCGAAGATCTAACGCATGCTTCAGGGTAACCAACTACGTCGCGACCTGAACATAATTGTTGGCCAGGGCAAAAACTGGAAAATCCCTGCTTTTATGCCTTTCCTCCTGCGTTACCTTAGCGGTCCAGTCCTCGCCATTATCTTTTCATTCGCCTTTCCGGAGTTCCACACTCTGCGCTACGACCCCATGATGATTGCCGGATTCATCTTATCCATCATAACTGTTATCGTCATCCTGCTTGGCTTGGTAATGCCTCGGTACTACGATGCTTTCATTCCTGCACAACGACGATTCGAGGGTACTGAGCCAACGGTACCAATGCAAACCAAGGGCGAATTGGCTGGCAAGCCTATCGCGGAGACGGTCAATGCCGAGCACGGAGACTCGAGCATTATGCGGGACTCCTCTTCGGGACAAGAGCTGGACAACGACAAGCACGTCAAGGCAACAAGCGTGGAATGAGCCACGGCAGATACCCAGGCTTTTCTTTTCATTTGCTTCCTTTGCAGGTACGCTCGATGTCGAGCCTGCGACGTGGAAGTCTACCTGCGTTTTTTTTTCTTTGTTTCTTTGGATGGTGATTTGTTTGTTGCAGCGTTCACGAGATTTCCAGAAGCGAGACCCTTTTGCGCCCAGCCCTGAGCCCAGATGATACCAAACCAAGCCCATGTCGCTGTTTTCATACAGCATACCAGCTGCGACTTTGCCAGTCCGGCACGCCCACTCTCCGTGCCCAAACGAGTGCTTGTCGTGGACGTTTCTCAGATTGTGGATTTGCACGCCCATTTTGGACCGTGCTGCTTGACGCACAAACGCAAATACTGCAGCCCGAATCTTATTGCCGGAAGCGCGAACTAGAACTACCGTGATTCTGGAGACTTGGCCTGTCTAGCGTGCTGTTTACATGCTCTTACTGCCGACCAATCCGGACATACGGTAAGACTGACCCGAACAATATTATTGCAAGGACAGAGATTTCTTATTCAGTCTCTACTACCCGTCAACGCAGGAATCTTCAAATGTTGTTTGTCAATTTTTCAAGCACAGAGGCTGTCATCATTATACACTGTAGAAACTGACAAACTCTCAACTTGAGATCTCGAAACCCTGTCGGCGTGAAGCTCGAGTTGACGTAGAGACGTCTTCGGTCAGTTCTCTGGCTCCCAGTAAACTGCAAGGCTTGAGTTGTACAAAAGAAAAAAAGAAAAAAAGAAAAAAAGAAAAAAAGAAAAAAAGAAAAAAAGAAAAAAAGAAAAAAAGAACAAAAAGTAATGCCGAGGCGCGTTTCTAGTAAGCTCTCCCAGAACGATATTCCCCTCTCGTCGCGAGTTTGGAGACAGCAGCGCCGCCTAGTGGTCTTGGGGGTGGGGGTGCCACGCAGACCAGCTCGGTGGCCATATGACGGTGTACGACTGAAGAAGAGAGCAAAGAGGCCGGCAAGAGGTAAGATAAGAGTAACTGGAAATATATATATATATTGCCAGATTGCTCAACCGGGATGACAGACTTAAGGGACAGTTGTTGCGTCCAATGCAACGTCATCAGCCACGCTAGGGACAAGTGTGAGCTCAACGACAAGGAGGAATCATGTGCAAAGTGCATCAAGTCAGTACGCGGATGCTCGAAGCTGATCGATCTTGATGATGTTCTATACTTAGGGTGGCTTCTTTTACCAGCAGAGGCAAAGGGTGATGCCCAGTGGCAGGAAATGGCATCCTGGATCGCGCATGAAGAGGTTGTCGACGTGTCGTTTGTTTTCTTTCATCGTTGTATTATTAATGAGCGTATATGATTCTGACAAACCGTGCTACTACGTCTACCTCCAATCAGACAAGGTCACTGTCAATGTGGAGTTCTCAAATCCTCTCTCCCCGCTTCTCCATATCCTTAGTCTTATTTTTCTTCTTCTTGCCCACACCGTCCACCGTCTCCCCTTTACACCCCTCGTCCTCACGCTTGACGCTAAACCCCACACCAGGCAGCCTGCTCCTCAGCGCCAATGAACTACAAACCACACTCACACTACTCAACGCCATAGCCAGACTGGCCCACACGGGATCCAACCTAATATGATTTCTACCTGTGTCTTCCATGGCCATGTTATCCTCCATCCCAACGCTGTTGTGGTGCATATCCGTTTTCTCCTCACCAGTGGTGATGGGGAAGAGGACGCCGGCGGCAACGGGCATGGCGATCATATTGTAGACGAGCGCCCAACCAAAGTTGAAGTACACACGACGGAACACGATGCGCGAGAGATCGAGTAGAGTGAGGATGGTTGTGAGGCGGCTATTGATGAGGATGAAGGACGAGGAGCTGAGCGCGATATCGGAACCAGAACCGATAGCGATGGAGAGATCTGCGGTGGAAAGCGCAGGGGCGTCGTTTATGCCGTCGCCTACCATGGCGACTGTTGCACGCTTTGTCTTCTTCTGTTTAGTTTTACCCAAGAATGGGATATGGAAGAGTGCTTTGGAGGGCTTGGTCAGTGTTTGCTGGAGGTACTTGATCTTTTCGGCTTTCTGGTCGGGAAGAACACCCGCGATGATGTTGGAAGGTAGGATACCGACTTGAGCACCCACTGCATTTGCGGTTGTGGGGTTGTCGCCAGAAAGCATCCATACGTCTATGCCGCGTGCTTGTAGCGCGGTAATCACACCTGGGGCTTCAGGACGGAGGGCGTCGGCGATAGAGAAGCTGCATGCGAGTTGCCAGGTAGAAGAGGGCTGCGATTCGGTGATGGCTACGGAGAGAGACTCAAACTCATCGCGTGATTCGGATGGTTGGGTCGGCTTTTGAGAGGGCTGCGGTAGGAAGAGCGCTACAAGAGCGATAGATTCTCCCTGAGACTTCCACTTCTGTAGCGATGCAGCATCTTCGGAAGAGATGGAAACGTGGTGGTCAGCCATGAAGCTCTCGTTGCCCACAATGGCCGTGATGTCCTGTTCATCGACTCTGAAAGTACCTTTCAGGCCCTTGCCGGGTACTTCATCGACGTTGACCGCAGCTGGCATGGCGTGATCCTCCTTATTGCAGAAGGAAACCAAAGCATGTGCGATGGGATGATTGCTGTTTTCTTCCAGCGCCTTCACGATGCCCAATACAAGGGGACTATTCTGGTCTCCAGAGAATTTGTGGTTTGTTACTGCCGGGTCACCTCCCTGGGTAAGAGTACCAGTCTTGTCAAAAACGATGCAGTCAAGTGAGCTAGCTTCTTGGAAAGCTTCGCCGCCGCCTCGAACGAGAATCCCGTGTTTTGCGGCTAGGCCACCCCCAACGAAGAGAGCGGTTGGCGCAGCAAGGCCAATACCACATGGGCAAGCAATAACAAAGACTGCGATGGCAAAACGAAGCGACCAAAGTTCCCATCCACCAGCAGTTTCGTTCTTCCAGTCACTTGGAATACCGCCAGTCGTACCCAAAATCAGCCATACAAGCCAAGTGGTGATGGCAACAGCAATGACGAACGGTACAAAATGAGAAGTGATGAGGTCCGCAGCTCTCTCGACAGGAGCACGGTGTGATTGACCTTCTCGCACTGCGTTGATAATCTGATCCAACATAGACGTGCCGGAGACAGTCGTGATCGTGATCTTGACCGGAGCGCCCTTGTTCACAGTGCCAGAGTATACAGTGTCGCCCTCTGATTTCTTGACAGGACGCGATTCTCCGGTCAAGCTAGACTCGTCAAAGTTCGAAATCCCCTCAATGATGTCTCCGTCGAATGGTGGCGATGTGCCTTGATGAACACGAACAGTATCTCCGATTTCGAGAAGGTCAGTCGCGATCTTGGTATCGCCGTTCTCTGGATTGACGAGGACAGCCTCGTTTGGTCGAAGTTTTCCGAGCGACGTAATAGCATCTCCAGTTTTTGCCTTGCTGTAGGCTTCCAGAAACCGACCGATCAGCAGGAACAATGTCAGGAAGACGACTGCATCAAAGTATGAATCCTCCATTGAACCAGAAGATGTCTTTGTGGCGGCTAGGATTAGTTCCACAATCGACGCAAGATATGCGATTGTGGTTCCAAGCGAGATGAGCATGTTCATGCTTCCGAACCGCGTGAAGCGATGCAGGTAGGGAGTTCGACTTCCAGGCCGCCACATCGTTTTTAACTCTTTGAGCGAACGTCGATGGAAGGTGTCAGCAGCGAAAAAGTAGACGGGAGTAGCGAGGATGAACAGTGCCCAGCTGAGCCGGGTCACATTTCCAGCCCACATTTTCCCCATAAGGTACTTGCGGATGGGGTTCTCGGAGCTGACCAGATTCATGAAGACAATGCCGAGAATGAATGTAGGTATGGCTATGACGATGCATAGAAGGAGGCGAAAAAGAATACGCGTCCTCTCCTGCTTATGCATCTGCTGTGCGCGTTCCTCTATCGTTGGAGGATGAAAGATGGAAGGCTTGAACACTGGATTCAGGCTTGTAATGGCAGCAAAGATGCGTCGGATAGTGACATTTGGCGGGTCCGGTACATATCTAACGCGTAGGACGGGTTTTTCCATGGAAATATGCGGGTCTTCGAGTACGAAATTGTCGTTGTCGGCAAACGCGTCTTGCAGTCCCCGTATAATGTTTTGCGGACAGTGATGGCAAAACATACCATCTATTTGGATCGCAATAGCTCGTTCGATGGTTTCAATGATGGTAGTGTCTTCCTGGATGACCTGATCAAGCGTGGCTGTATACCCGGCATCTTCGATGCTTTCCTTGATCTCAGGCAGATGCTCCTTGCCTGTGAAGACAACGGTCGTACTGTTCGATATAAGGTTGACATCTACCTTCTCAACCCAGGTGTACAGCTCCAGTGCCCTATTCACGTTCGCAACACAGGCTGAGCATGTCATGCCACCAAGTGAATAGGTAGCACGCCATCTCCCTGCTTGCTGCTTCGACGACGTTGCAGGTTCAGATGTTGTGCCACGGACTTCTTCCAGCGTCTCGACTGCAACCTCGAATCCACAATCCTCAATCGTCTCAACGAGCTCGTCGCACTTCTCTTTCCCGCTAAAGACAATTGCTGCGCTGTTTGTAAGCAGATTGACATTGACTGACTGGACCCATGGGTGTTCTTGGGCGGCGAGGGTGATGGTAGATACACAAGAGCTACAGGTCATTCCAGTAATGGCAAGCGTTGTCTTGTAGAGTTTTGTAGTAGTCGGAGGGTCGACGGCAACGAAACTCTCGGATGCTGGCGATTTGGGTTCAGCGGACGCACAGTCGTCAACGCTTACCCTAGGTGACGCTGCGATGATGGGGTGCGGCTTGCATGGCAGTGCCTTTTCGCTGTTCAAACTGACGCCACCTCCCTCTCTCTTGCATTGCTCGCATTGTGCCAGGTGTGCTTCTTTCTTCTTCATGTCGTCGCTAGGGCCGTCAGGCCTAGTCGGGTGCAACCAACTGCTCACAGCACGCTCCAGGCTGGTATGCCACTCAGCAGTCTTGCCCTCACCATTCAAGTTTCTGACCTCGACCGGATCTCTCACCGCCTTGTTGTTCTGGAAGACGCTGTGAATCTCGAACCCTGCCGCCTCCAAGGAGCCAGTAATGTCGTCGACGTTCAGCGATGCAGCGTGGCGTACGACTACCGAATGAGAAACAATGGAGATAAATACGTCCTGCGGCTGGGGATCGAGCGCGCTGAGCGAAGCCTGGATACCATCTACACATGACGGGCAGTGCAGATTGGAGATAAAGCATGTCGTGGTCGTGGTGTCGTCCTGTGGGTCGCGCAATTTGGATAACGGTGCCGAAGGTGACATGGTGGCAGTAGGGTCTGAATTACGGTGGTGGTGTAATTTGTCCAGGTCCGAATGTTCTTGATTGATCGGGTAACACCTCTTGTGCGCGTGCGATGGATGGCAGGAGTTGTGGATAATCGGTCTGGGGTAACAGCCAACGGTTGCCGTTTGGCAATCTAAACGCTCAAAGAAGCTACTAGGCGAAGTTGAAGGAAAGGATGACTAGACAAAGGGGGTCCCGACGCTCAGGCACCTTCATATATGTGGAATATTACTATTCGCGTGATTTCTGCGCTATGTCATTGCTACCTACACATTCAGATTTGAGGGGGGAAAGAAGGTGAAAGTGGCGTTCGCACAAGTCGCGCAGTCGTTCTAGGGCCGAACGAGGTCAGTGCGTCGCCGCACAAACGGCGCTCCCCACCCGTGTCTCACGACTCGCGAGCGTGGCGCCAAATCATATACATGCCGGGCATCCGAGCCTCCTCGGCACCGGTATATGCCCAATACTACACAAGTCCAAACAGCACTGCATCGACGTGCACCAGACGGCGTAGGACCCAGACTTATCTTGCGCATGTTGCGTGATGACCCTATGCACACCATCTCATTTGCGTCATGTTTGCTGCGTACAGTATGTTCATCGCCGAGCATACGCTAATTCTCAGGTAAAATGAGAGAGGGAGTTCACGGTGGCCCTATCCCATAAACACCTCACCATCCCAAACACCAAGCCCGACCTTGCCTTCCTTGCCCACCATCACCCCTGCCTCGCCATCAACCCATCCCTGAACCAGCATCTCAGCATGCTCTCTAATCAGCGTCTTCCCTTCTTCGTCAACAAGACACAGCATGACCATCCACTCAGCCTTCCCCTCGTCGTCGATGAACGCATGCATATCAGGCTGCGATTCCTTGCCCGTCCAGCGATACAGCGAAGACTAAGCCTTCAGCCATGGAGGCACAACAGACCGAACAAGCTCAAGAAGACCCTCCTGTAGCTTCTGGGCGATATCTCCACCCGAGGAGGAGCTGGAGGAAGAAGGCAAAGTAATATCCACACCAACCAGCACCGATCTCGGTCCCGTGGGCTTCCTCCCCTGGGGACTTAGGATGCAGGCTGGGAGGTTCTGAAATGTTTCTCCTCCTTTTTCTGTCCCAACCTCTTCATAAACAGCAAACCTCGCATTCACGATATCCAACACCATCGTCTCCTCGTCCTTCCCACCACCACCACCGCTTTCCCCTCCATTCTCTTGATACCCCACCTTTTCCTCCTCTTCACCCGGCGCCCTAGTGTTCTTTAGATTTAGCGCCCGACTTATACCATAATACGCTTCACTCTTCAGCGCACCCACGTCGCTCAGAATACACGCGTACACGTATTTTGGCCGCAGCCCTGCTTTCACTTCGTGCGAGTATTTTGCGTCGCCTTCGGGCGCAGCGAAGCGTACATCAGCTGTGAATTTAGCGCCGGTGGAAGGGTGAGCGGCCATGTTAAGCATGTCGCGGAAATGCAGTTTAGTCCAGCGGAGGAAGGTGTAGGCGTTGGCGAGTGAGGGTTGAGGAGGATGCCATGGCTGTGCAGGGATATGTAGATGAGAGGTTGCAATAGAGGATAATACCTCTTTTGTGGGACGATACTAATCGGAGCGAGACTTTGGATATGCGTGGAAGCGATGTTGAGGTTGATAGATGAGGAGCTTGATGCAAGAAAAAGCAACCCTCTCAAGCAGCAGGACAACATGCCATCTTTATCCCGCGTACAAGCGAAAAAAAAAAAGACTTCTTACATTGCACACCCTCCTCCTCTTCTACCACGGGCGCTTACTCGGCGACGGAAAATGGGCGTTGGAGTTCCTGCCTCGCAGCTTGTAGGAACGCATCCCCGCACCCCCTACCTGCATTGCACACACCCACACATTCTCCCAGATAGGATATACCGCGGCGTCCAGCTGAAGAAAGAGAGTGGATAGGATCTCGCTAAAAGAAGAAAACACAACCTACAGATAGCATACATACCTACATAGCTGCATGCACATACACCCATTACACAAACGGCCCCGTCGGGCGGCCACAAGACTCAGAATAATCGATTTGACATCTTTCAACAGATTTCCATCTCGTACACAAGCGCGGAATGAATCATCGCGGTTTTTGCTTCTTGACCAATGCCACACACCGCCCACCCTTGTCCAGTCTCGCCTAGCCCACCATCGCCCGAGTTGAGGTATATAACCGACTGCCCTTAAATACACAAGTGAATGAAAAAGAAAGCAGGTTCATGTAAACTCCCAAGACTCTTGAATGCTCTGATGCTATATCGTTGAAGGAAAAAAACGCCCCGCAGCCTAGGAGTAGCCGAGGAAAGCGTACAGGCTACGCCATGTTGCCTGTTATAGCATTGGCGGGCTAAGCCCTTCCTTTACTGCCACGGTATCCAAGTCGTCGGATAACTAATTCGTCGACTGTCGCGGTAAATGCAAGAAAATCGTGCACTTCTCAATCTCGACATCTTCTTTTTTGGGTGCACTGCCATTCTCTGTCTGCTCTGTGCGCTCTTTCTCTGCAACAATTTCAACTTCGATGCGATTGACGCCACCGAGGAGCTTCGCTTCGAACAATGGTTCGCCCTTCTTCTTTCCGCCCTCGTAGCCGGGTCCTGGGGTGGCGCCATTAATTCCTGCTGTGACGGGAACACGGTTGGCCTCCAAGGTCTTATTGCCGTTGACTGTTACAAAAAGGCGGTACATCCGGCCGGTGAGCGCAATAGGAACCTTGGGTATGACCTGGATGTAGGAGTTGGCGGGCGCAACGACCATCGTAGCACTGTAGATAGTCTTTTGCTTGTTGGCAAGAATGTTGGTAGACCATGGTTTTGATGCAGTGAGCGCAGGGTGGGTGTGTAGTGTAATCTTAGGTATCAGTGCCTCTTCATGACCTATACTATCGTCAGCAAGAAGATCAAGGACAAAAGGAAGGTTGTACTCACTCTTCAATGGAGCCTTCCTGAAACAGTCTACACGCGCTACAGGCGGAGGTGGATAGTAATTTGGTGGTTGGGGCGTCGGGATGTAGTTGCCGTTTGGCAGACCAACACCGTTTGGATGTGGACTACCGCTTGCTGGACGGGACATGGCCTGTGGCGGAGCCATGCTCGGGTGCGGTGTTTGTGCTGGAACACTGAGTCTTGCGCTGTCAGGCGCGGTGCTCGCTGGCCTTATTGCGCTCAACGCTGGAGACTGTACATCCTGCTTGACACCATTGACAGCAGGAGGAGAGCCTGCAGTCTTGCTTTGGGCAGCGGCCAAGGGAGCGATTGTCGAAGCGCCACCTCTCGGTCCAGTAAACGGATTGATGGGTGCTCCAGGCGTCCCCGCCTCTCCTGACGATGGGGCCCGTGATGATCGGTTGCCCATGCTGTTGAGTACATGCCGTTGTTGTCGCAAAAGAGCATCATTGTCGACGATGACACCAGGAGTCGCGGAGTCGCGGGCACTCGGGGTATTGGGTTCCGCACCTGGGCTTGCTTTGAGTTTTAGCTTCAGCTGCTGTTTAGGAGCAGGTGCTGTCGTGGACATGTTAAGTTTGAGCTTCGGCTGCGTCGGTTCGTTGACCTTGGATTTGGCCTCTTCGAGTTTCTTATAGAAGATTTCCTGTGCTGGTCAGTAGAGAAAGACATGATTCAAGGTAATGATGCACACCTCAAGCTCAAGAGAAAGATTGTAGATATCGCTTCCGTCTTCGTTGTAGATGCGGGCATTCTTCCAGATAAGACCGAATGAGTTCTCGAAAGCATCCCATGTTTTGAAGAGTGTGTGTCCAGTGGGTGCTTCCCGTCCAACGACGCCGCGAACCTTTTTCTGTATCGCAGATAGTGACATGGGGTCCTTGATCAGCTGGTAGTAGTCCTTCAAGCTACGCGACGGCAGGTTCAGGAACGGGACGAATATCTGCAGTCCTTGGCTGAGTGGTGTTAGCATTGACATGATGTAGCTGGAGCATATAACTCACTCCTCGTAGTCCATAATCTCCCTCACAATCTGTTCCTGAGCCTGCTGGAACGACTTTCCCACGTAATCACCGCCATCGTTGTCGTCCAGGGCCACAGATACAGACTGCCGCAATTTCGAAGGGGCTGGTGTAGCCGACGCTGCGATGGCGGCCGCTCGCCGAGGGCGTTCGGTGGTGTCTTGGGTAGCAGATGTCTGTGCCACTTTGGGGGTTGACGTGATGCGGGGCGAGGGCTTGGATGGAGTCGAGTTATCCTCACCGGGAATGGGTGTGGCTACTGCGACATAGTTGCCATCTCGGTATGCTGGGTTGTGCTTGACCATCCAATTTGAGGCCGTCTTGCGTAGCCGCTCAGCATCTTCGTATATGACGGATTTCTTGTCGTTGAATGCCTTTGCGTTGTTGACGAGTCGTTTACAGTCGCTTTCAACCTGGGCGAGGCTGGTGTATTCTTCGTTGTTCAGTTTGTTCTCGATGGTATCTATAGCAATGGGCAGCTTGGTGAATTCGTAGTAGTCGGGCACTTCGTCCTAGATGCAACTGTTAGTCGGGGGGGAGGGGGACATGTTGGAGGCGCATTCCGAGCGTACCTTGTCCGGGAGTGAGAGAAAGTGGACTGCGATGGGTCGTCCACTGTAGGCTGTCAGTGCTGGATTCTGCAGCTGGCCATGCGAGACTAGTGACAGAGGTAAAGCACGTACGTCTTGTCCTTTGCCTGCTTCAAGCTATCAAGGAACTTCAAGCCCGCCATGGTCGTCGACGCTGCCGTCTCCGAGTTCGCATTGGTGTCGGCCTACACGCGAGCGGTCCGCTGTCAGCATTGTTCCCCCGATTGTTTTTCCATGTTCCTCTACTGGCCATGGATGCATCGTCTGCGCGCGCGTCGTGTTGGGGGAGCGAGGAGGGGCCGACGGAGGTGATGGCCTACTCGTTGAACCCCCCAGGTGTGTCGCGCGCTCTTGTTTAGGAGCCATCCCGCATCGCGACCAACATGCCTCGTGCATCTCCAGAACAACACCGACGATGCATCAACCATCCCCCATGGACTGCACGTACCGTCCCTTTCTGTCGCTTCGCAGGGCGACTGTCATGCTCACCCACAGCGGCGCTCGCGGCTTTCCGCTTCGAGGCGCTCTCCATTTCCACTAATTTCCTGGTCGCGTAGTCTGGCCGAGCGAGTTCAAGAGTGTCTCAAGGCGGGTAAGGATCGTGGCGGCGGTGCAGTGAATTGCGCGTTCGGTCGTCAACCCGGTGGACGCGCCGCAGTGTTCAATCTAGGGTTCCCGACTTCGCCAAGAGAAGGTGCACGAGCCAAGCTGCATCACAGGTACATGGCAGTCATTGTTGACCACAACGCAGCAACACGCAAGAAAGACATGGCAAACACTCATATAATAATGGGCATATGACGGCGTGGTGCATCCAGGCTATTGTCTCCCAGGGGTATACATGGGATAATGAGGCCCTTCGCTAATACTGCAAGGAAAGCTTGCCTGGGTACGTCGTTTACTTGTTTGCCGCCTCTCCTGCTGCTGCATTCTTCTCGAACTCTGCTCGTGCTTCCTGCTCCTTCATCTCGCGCACCTTGGCCAGTACCACCTCTCGGAAGATGGCTCCCTTGGCGATTCTGCTCAGACGTCCAGGTCCCTTGCCGGTACCCACGTTTTCTTTGGTCGCTAGACCCTTCTCGTCTGAGTTTCCTGCAATAGCCTCACCAGCCGCCTCGCGGGCGTTGGCAGGTACGTCGGCCTCTCCAGGTACATCTTCCTCGTCGTCTTCCTGCATCTTGAGCGCTTCGATGCGGTTTGCAAGCTTGACCATTTCGATGCCGCGCTTGAGACGGGCCTTGGCGGCGTATGCCTTGATCTCTGGCACCAAGTTGTGGTCTGTGGCAGTGCTTCCGCTGAGCCACACATGCTTGAGGGCAGCCTGCAATTGTTAGCTACAAGTTGATAGACCAGAAGGGCCTGCTTACTTCACTTGTTGGTCGCTTGTTTGGGTCCGGCTCAAGGAGCTTCTTGATGAACTCCTTAGCTTCCGGGCTCACTTCTTTCCAGTAGCGCTCATGGAAGATGACGCGACCGTTCTTGCATTCCTCAATCAGGTCCGCAAGGTTCTCTGACCGGAATGGCGAGTATCCGCATAGAAGTGTGTATGTGATGACACCCATGGACCACATGTCAACGGGCTTGCCGTGGCCCTTCTTGAGCATTACTTCAGGGGCAGCATATCCGAACGAGCCAGCCATGGTAGTCAGGACCTCGCTCTTTGAGTCCAGCATCTTGGCGATACCGAAGTCGGCAAGTACGAGGGAGGAGTTTGCGTCGCGTGTGAGGTATAGAAGGTTCTCTGGCTTGAGATCTGTCTGATGTCAGCGGCTGTGGTGGAAGGGCATAGGTGCAACCTACCTCTGTGAACAACGTTGCTCTGGTGCAGGTAGTTGACTGCGTCGAGTACTTGTCGGATCGTCTCGGCAGCGTCCTTTTCGGTGAACTTTCCCTTTTCGCAAATGCGGTCGAACAACTCTCCACCCGTCGCCAATTGAGTCACAATGTAGTACTTATCCTGGAAGATGTTAACCTCACAGCTCTTCTTATCGCACCAAGTCCATGCCCTACCCTTGACTCGAACCAATCGTGGAACTTGACAATGTGCGGGTGCTTCATGCGCTGCAGCATCTCCAGCTCGTCGTAGACCATTTGCTCGTTTCCACGAACATTCTTCTTCAAGATGATCTTGACAGCGACCTTGCCCTCGGGGCAGTCAGCTTCTCTGACAATACCATATGTTCCGGCGCCCAGCGTCTTTCCGAAGCGGTATCGAGATCTGCAATTGGCACGTTCAGTATTGCTACGAGCGCGCGCGGGGTATATGAGAGAATACGAACTTGCGATCATAGCTTTCGGGCTGGCCATGCAGCTTGTTGAGCATATTTGTCACTATGCAAGCAGTCAGCCGACGAGTTCGCTGCGCAACGCCAGGAAAGAGGCACAACTCATGATGGGCGAGCCGGGCTGCAGTTATATGACTGCGACAGGCTTGATTTCAGGCTGAGCGTGAGACTCGGGTGCCTATCAGGCGCGTTCAGCTGATGGTGGGGTGTCGGTGAGGGGTAGGTACCAGAGAGTTAGGTAACAATGCTTTCGTATAAGGAAAAGAGAGGGCTGAAAAGGAAAGTGGTGAAAAGGAGGCACAGACTGAATCGGGTCAGCAACGAGTGTCCAGGGTCTTGTCTTGAAAGAGCTGGAGTTGCACCTAGCGGGCTGTGGGGCAGGCGCACTTGAGGTCGTGTCCGCCTCGCAGCTTGTGGCTATTATTTGAGGCGCAGCGCCATTAGCGCCACCCTTCAATGCTTTTTTCGTCGCCATCTGTGTAAGGCTCGACCGGAATAGCGACCGGTTTGCTATACTGGGAATGGGCTTAGTGACAGCGAGAGCCACGACGTGTTCTTTGTCATGCACTTGTCAGGCACAGTCGCTCCGTAGTGGCACCTGTCATCTCCCGCACCCAAAGCATAGACGTCTCCATTATTTTTGTCGCGGTAAAGAGGTCAGTACATTGCAGTGAAATAAAATGTCCGTAGAGGAGAGAACTATCAAGGGCTCCGGCGACAAGATAGGAAGGCACCGTTCTTGGTGCACCGCTACGCCAGGAGCAAGGCTGGCAGGTTTGCATGTGCGATTCCTACGTCATCCTGTCCGTTGCGCAATGCCTACATAAATCTGCGTCTTTGATCGACACACGACCATCATAGCAAGCGCATCACTTCAATATTCTGCAAGCCTTCTACAGTACTACTACGTCTATCAGCCCAGTACAAGCCACAGCACTCTATAATCCTCTCACAAACCCCAACTATGACTGCTGGCATCCTCACCATCCTGGCCGGCTTGATAGCCTTGACTGCGGGCTACTTCTACTTCTTCGGCATCTCTCCGGAAATGAAGCGCAAGATGGAGCAACAGGCGCTCAAGACCATGGGCGAGAACAAGATGTCCTACATGACCAAGGGTGAGTTATGCTATCCTCGACACTGCCTAGGCTCTACTGACTCCCTCTAGATAGCATCAACAAGATCCCCTCTTCCGACCAAGAAGACGTCAAGAACCTCAAGAAGGGCATCAGCAACCTTGCCGGTGGCGCCACGCAGAACCCAGTTGGAGAGCAAGCTGGTGAAGCCGCGGACACACTCACCAGCCCTCTTACTGGTCGCTAATGCCCTTTATTCGTGCAGTTCGCGTAGCCATCCAAGCATGGGATTCAGCCACGAACTTGACCAGGAACATGTCGGATCGAGTTGACTGGGACGCCGTGGAGAGTTATCCGAAAGCTGCGCTCGAGCGTGTCTCGACCATGACGGGCAAAGCCAAGGACACAACTCAGCATTATGTCCAGAAGAAAGCGGAGTAATGGCGTGATAATGGTAGGGCGGTAGGAGCGTGTGGATATCCCCGACAGGCGTTTGGTTGGACACATGTGCTCTCTCTCGGGGTGGCTCTTTTCCTTGTATGCCACTAAAGCAAGTGGAATTGGTTTCGACCATTGCCACGACTCCGTTGTAATGATCCTCGATATCTCATGGTCCTCAGTATTCAATCAACACCTGCACCTCACCTCTTCATCGTGTTTGTACGCCGCCACTCCACACCATCCACGCCGCTCCCTCCCAACAGAGCACAATGCCCCAGAATACAACTTGAAAGCTGACCTTCTTCGTCTTGTGTTGGAAGTAGTGCATGCCCGCCAATGCGCCCGGCCATCCTCCTATGAGCGCCAACGTCTGCAAGGTGGTTTCCTTGACCCTCCATTCTAAGTTTCGAGCCTGCATCTTATCATAGCCGTAAAACAGGAACGTAATGCCGCTGACGATGCTAGCATAGAGGACAGTGTAGAGAGGGAACTGCGAGATGGCGTAAAGACGGACAAGCGTAAACGTGGGGAGGACGAGCGACGCAATACCGGAGAGGGTTGCAATGGTCCAAGGCCGACGGCGGGGCCGCGCGCGCGGTGGCATCTTTTTATCGAGGAAGCGAATACTGTGAGGACATTGTAGATGAAATAACAAGGCACGACTTGTTCACGCCGTGCCTTGTCGATCTCCCACCAGTTGGCCAGCCTTTGCGCTTATACAAATCCGATGTAGTGTTGATTGTCGAGCTCGGGCCCACGATGACGGGGCGCCCACGGATCATCTATTCTCTACTTGCGCATGACCATTTCGGAATAAAGCTGACCTCCTAGCTAGACTTTGAGAACATGAATTTTTTGTCATTCGTAATCACGACTGCTTTTCACGCCGTATCAGGTCTGGTTATGCCATTTGCCCAAGCCCATAGATCTATACGTACCTAGGTATCTACGCTGCCAACACGTCTGATGTCAAAGGACCAGCGGTTACAATCGGAAGGTGACGTAGTAAGTGTAAAATCTGGTTTCACGATCCATTGATTCATGGCTTCCTGTAGATAGGATGAAAGCGGTATTCTAGTCAGTCGCTGCATTCCCATAACGTACTACCGCGCGACACAATGGCAGCGAGATCGCTGAGCACTTGAGATGCCTCGGCCATGGTAGCATACAAAGTAATAAGAGGGATAAAGCTAGATAGACGCGCAATACAGTATCTTCAGCGATGAAAGCGTAGAGGAGAGGACATACATGCGACTCTGAGACATTGGTGGGTTTGAAATAACTGCATATGGGTGTAGCACGGCTGCACCGCCACCGCCCCTACCCAAGGCTAACCGACTTATCATCCCCCACCATGTCTACGGCAGAACGCTAGGCTTCCCGAAACGGCAAATCTGCGTTTCAGTGTCAATGTGCAACGCTTAAGGGCTAAATGCAAGCAATTTCTTTCGCATAATCTCCGAATGAACGAACGAAAATCCACCATTCTTCCACATGCTCCTCTTGGCATCATCAATTACTTCGTTCGAAACGTTCTCAATCACACGCAAAAAGCTTGTTCTTTTCTTCAGCAAAAGATGATGATAACTGCATATTGTTAAGAGATTAGATAACAAAACTACCTCCAAGCCACCAGACTATCGACTTGCACTGAAGTAAACTATGCGCATGTTGAATCAGGAGATGACAACCTGTGGGCAAGCACGAGACATAATTGCGTAACGCAGCCGGACCAAGAATTGACTGGAGAAATTGTGAACGATCCGTTACATACAATGCATGAGTCCTCTAATGACACCTCGTTTCAAACTAAACGTACACGGGAAAACTAGAGCGGTAGATTGATTCAGAGGGAGATGTCAAGGTCGAGGGCAAGGACATCAGCACAACCAAAGTTCTGCTCGACATCGTATGCACCCGGGGCCTTCCATCCATCGTTCTGGAAAGAGAAGACGCAGGACTCGGAACCAACTTTCTCGATGATCTTCTTCATGGCAGTCTTCTGCTCAGCGACACCAGCGACAGCCTTGCCATTGGCTTGACCAGCAGAAGGCCAGCCAATCTCGGTGATGTACTGGCCCTTACCAGCGGCCTCGGGGCAGACCTTGGCAGCCTGGGCGAGTTGCTGGGCGGCGAAGTCACCAGCCTCTTCAGCAGTGATGGAGTCAGTGAAGTAGGGCTGGACCTGGCAAGCAAAGACGTCAATGTGGTCGCAGAGAGCGGCACCCATCTCCTCCCAGGTACCGACGGGCTCAGTGGTTGTGATGGCAGTGTCAGAAGGGAAACCGGCACCAAGGAGCTCCTCGCGGACGTGGTCGATGTAGGAAGCGAGCTCCTCAGCCTTGCAGTTACCGTTGAACATGCACTCGTTACCGACAATGACCATGGCGATAGAGTCCTTGGGGGCATTCTCCTTGATGTCCTTGAGCTGGTTGTTGGCGTAGTCGGAGAAGCATCCCTTGCCCTCCTTGCCGCCGGCCTCGAGGAAGATACCGTAGATGATCTTGAGTCCGTACTTCTCACACTCAGGGACGACGTGCTCAAAGACACCGCAGTCAGTGCTATAGGAACGGATGGTAGTGAAGCCGAGCTCGGAGATTTTCTTGATGTCGGCGGAGATCTCATCAGCGGTCTTGCAGTCACCAGAATTGGCGTACGGGGTGTAGGTGATGGCCCACTTGTTACCGTTGGTTACGATATGGTCACCCTGGCTGTAGCTGCCAGTCGGCTTGGGCTTGTCAGAGCCCTGGGAGGTGCTGGGGGTGGGCTTGGGCGCCTCGACCTCCTTGGAGGACTCAGGGACGGAGGGGTAGGCGGGCTTGGTCTCCTCGGGGATCTCAGGCTGAGACGGCTTGGTGACTTCGGGAACAGAAGGCTTGGAGTCTTCAGGAACAGCAGGCTGGCTCTCCTCTGGGGTCTGGGGAACACCAGGGTAGGCAGGAGCAGTGGGCTTACCCTCCTCCTCAGTGTAGGTGGTAGTCTCGGGGACAGCGGGTTTGCCCTCCTCGGGAGTCTGCGGGACACCTGGATAAGCAGGGTGTGTCTCCTTGGGAGTCTCAGGATAAGAAGGCTTAGACTCTTCGGGAACAGCAGGCTTTGAGGGCTGGGGCACACCGGGGTAGGCGGGATGAGATTCCTCAGGAACGGGAGCAGGGCCGGTGGGCTTGGGGACCTCGTCGGTGCAAGTGGTAGACTCCGGCACAGCGGGGTAGCCGGGCTTGCCAGAAATTTCTGGGTGAGAAGGCTGGGTGTGCTCAGGGACAGCGGGCTCGGATGGCTGAGGAACACCGGGGTAACCGGGCTGGGAGTGCTCTGGAACCGGAGCTGGGCCAGTCGGCTTGGGGCCCTCCATGCTGGTGGAGGTCTCGCCAGCTGGAGTGGAAGCGTAGACAGGTGGGGGTCCTAGAACTCGTTAGTTCTATGGTCTGGATTGCATTTTGCGATCGCACTCACCTGCGGTCACGTAGACGGTGTGGGTGGTGACCGAACAAATCTCGTCCTGAGGAGCAGCGCCGTAATGGCGGCGGCCGTGGAAACCAGCGTGAGCCTTGTGCTGGGCAGCGAAGACTGACCCAACAAGGGCAGCGGCGACGAGGGAGTACTTCATCTTGAGCTTGTTTTCTAGGTAGTGGTGTTTTAAGGTAGTATGTTTCTCTTCCGCTGAGCGAATGAAGCGGGTTAAATTAGGGTATTGGATGTATTAATGAGTGACGAGGCACGTAAGGCCGGAAAGGTACTTGTCAACGAGGCAATGCGAAACAAAAAACCTTGCGTAACGAGAAAAAGAAGCATCCGTTTCGAGGATGGGGAACAGAGCGGTTTTGAGTGACATGTCATGGCCTGTGAGTTCGCCAGTCTGTGGGCCTGTGCGCCTCGAAGGCGTTAGGTTAGGGGTCCTGGAAATTAGCATGGCGAGTGTTGTACAAGAACGGCATGGGCGTCTTCCTACGGCTCTATTGAGGTCATGATGTGCTCCGAGCGGAAATGAGATCTGGGGTATAGAGGTCGTGTTAGGAGAAGAGTGGGTCTCACCTAGCCCCTGATGCGGTTAGGTGTCTTCACCCTGAACAACTCGAACATGTGCATCACCGCAACAATCACAATGGTAAATCACTTGCGCGAGGACTACCTTGATGACCCTGATCCTGATTGTGCGTCTACAGCATGCTACACACCTCTTCGTCGCCGCATAATGTTTTTCGCGGCGGCATGACATCTCGTGTTTGTAATAACAGCCCACCAATTCGCTTCCTCGTTAAATCCACGGCAGCACGCATAGCGGCAATCACACGCAATACGCGCGAACGGCTGAATCTTGTGCAGCTCACAAGGCGGAACCATGGCCACAGTGTCAGCCAAAATGCAGGTACAGAATGGCCTGGCCATGGTGTCGCCTGCTTGGCCGCTGTTTAATTGGCCGAAACTTGTATCCAAGCCATAGGGAGATAGTGGTGTATGTTGGTTCGTGCCCCTTTTCACGAGTCAAAGCCACCCGGAAATAGTACCGAGCACGGACGCGTAATGCTCGTGGACGCGTAATGCTCACCCCGCCGACACCAAGGCAAATGCAGCTCATATAGAGCCAAATCAATCGAGCAACAACATCTATCTCAACTACAGTAGTTAGAGCTTATGACCCATATCAGACGATTGACAGAGGAGGGCTTGCCACCTTCTAGGCGTATGGTACAGAATTTCTGCACGTCTATTGCTAGGAAGCCTGCCTCAGAACGTAGGGTGACGCGCCTCCTCCGTCGTCACAAAGATGGGCTGAAATCAAATCACGACAAGGAGAAGGACCGACTCCGCCACAGGGCAGATTCCCTATACAAGTACGAGCTCTGGTTTCAAGATCTGGCTAGGATCCTTCATAAATATCACGTCAGACCGGGTGATATATACAATATGGATGAGAAGGGCTTCTACCTTGGTAGAAGTGAAAGTACCTACAGAGTCTTTAGTAGAGACTCATGGGAGCGAGGGGGTCGTCGTCAACCCATACAGGACGGGTCCAGAGAGTGGTTAACAGTGATAGCGGCTGTATGTGCTGATGGGAGCGTTGTCCCACCTACTATACTATACGCCTCGCCTTCAGGCAACATTCAAGAGCGCTGGGTGAAGGATATTGAATACGAGGACGATCAGGTAATGGTAGGCAGTACTGAGACGGGATGGAGCAACAACAAGATGGGC
>LR132226.1:0-39766 GCA_900634815.1 Paradendryphiella salina | reverse complement strand
GGGGGGGGGGGGGTTTCATTATTGGGTGCATATCTGAACGCTCCTTCCATGACCTGTCACACCCTTTCTACCATGGAGAACAGATGTACATATGCACAATTGTTTGGTACTGGGAAAGAACAGTCTATCACGTAAAAATAAAATAAAAAGTCTATACGAAAACAAAGTGGAAATTGCACCTCGTGTTCCATGATCCCAACACGAGGGTACATACTGTGACCACATCATCCATACCTTTAGTAGTTCAATTGCTGCCTTCTTTACAGAAACACTGTAGTCTAATGCTACGGCCATTCTAACGACAGGGAGGATATGCGCTGAAGATCTTAAAAGCTAGCTTCAAGTCACCTGCTTTGAAGTGCGTTGTACTGCAGGAGGGGGAACCGCTCACTTGTTCAGTGCTAACATGGAATTCCATGAAGTACTAATAGACGGTCGTAATAACGTGTAATGTATCTTCAAAATCGACAGCGAAAGCTATCTTTGGTAAACTGAGCTTTCCGATTTAGCGATATCACCCAACAGTGTTCACCTAGAATCAGGTCTATCTACAGATCTCCAATAAATGCTCCAATACACCTTCGCTATGCATTATGTGATGTCCATATAAAATGACACAAGGTCTCATGCTTTGTGGTATGAGATAGCTGTCTCGCTCAGCAGTGCCATGATTAAAATTTCTTTTTAGGCCTCATGTCCACTATCTCTAAAGGCGCATCAGTCAGTTCAACCACGTGTCCCGGTTTGAGTGCTTCAGTATACACATTGTCGACATCGTGAGGATGGAAGATGCCGGGGCGGGTGCAATTTAGAATGGCTTGTTTGCCAGGCGGGTCGGTAAGCCGGAAACATCCCCAGCTGTGAAAGTGGTGGTCAGTATCAATACACGAGACATCAAGGAGGGCGAGGTCGTTACCTAGGCTGCTTTGTCGGTGCGCACACGATGGCAATGCTTTCTGGCATCATGACTTGATATCCGACGTGAGTGTGCAAGTCCCTACTACTCATGAAGCAGGTCTGTGTTGGATGCGTGTGTATCCAGCCGAGTACCATCAGCTCTTCCTTGTCGCAATAGTCGAACAACTCTCCTTCATTCAGTGTCTCGCAGGTATCGCTGGTACTTGTCTGCTCAGGAATGATCAAGCGCGTGATAAAAAGGGCGTTGGATTTCAGGATGCCTCCAAGCATACCACATGTTTCGAGGTTGAGGCGTGTGTTAGACGACGCAACAGACAGAAACTGATTGCGGAGCTGGGACGGTAAAAAGACAGGACGCAGAGGGTCGCCGTTTTCGAGGAAGGCAGAGGGCTTGAAAGTGAATTCGTCGAGTTCGCCAGAAGGCGTGAGTGGTCGCTGATGGGCCACCTTGCCTGGCAAGGGCGGTGCACTTTCTGAGATCTTGCCTGGGACAGGTGGGGGGCGAGATGGTTCGTATCGCGGATCGTATGGGGAGCGCACAGGCTTGGGAGGTAGGTGCGGAGGCGCTGTCGGGGCGCCCAAGGCCGTATATATCTGCTCCTTGGGTGGGCGGGCGAGCGCTGTGTGGCGCGATTGGGAGTCGGGCCATGTGTCTTGCGCTGTTTTATAGGGAACGATGGGGTAATGGTATGGGGATGCCGACGGGGACACGGGGCGCGATGAATAGGATGTTCTATGGCCATTCTGCTGCAGTCTCGCAACCTCGTGTAGTTGGGTTGAGATATCGTCTCCATGGCCGCCTTGGTGGGCCAGCTCATGCTGCCAGCTGCTCCATGTGCCTCCACTGCGTTGCGCGTGTTCTTCTTCCTCTGACACGCCGTCTTGTCGCAGGCCCCGTCTGACCGTGTCTCTCCTTCTTACCTCTCGTTGCGCCAGTCTCGCAGCCAGCGGCTGGTTCTCCTGAGCTCGCGCATCAATCGTCGGCCGCGAATCAAAGGACCTTCTCCTGGAGCCTGGTAGATGGTCTGGCTGCCCGTCCAGCTCTTGGGGGACGAGCCCGAGAGTCTTCCCGTCCAGCGACTTGAGGGCCTCTTGCTGCTTTTTCCTCTTTGCTTGATGCTCCTCATGTCTCTTCTTAATCCGTGGGGCGATGTCCTCGAGCTTCTTCAGGTCACGACGGACGGCGGCCGTGGCAGCATTGAGCGCTTTGCGGTTCTCGGGCTTGTTGCGGTCCGGGTGGCCTTGTAGCTTCTGGAGGACGAGGTCGGCGTGGCGATAGAGTAGGAGGTAGGTTTGCGCGTCGTTGCCTTCTGCCTCGTAGACTTGCGCCTGGAAGCTGTGAGCATGCCGCATCTTGTGACGTCGTCTAGTGACGCACCTCTTTCTGCATCGTGCTGGCTGTCCGCAGCCAGTTGGCCAGCGGGATGTGCGAGTCATACGTGTAGTTTCCAGCCTGGTCGGCCACCTCTGCGACGCTCACGGGCGTGTTGATGGTAGCCATGGCGGCGAGGGCTGTAGATACGGCGGGGTTGGTGGGAAGAGACGGCGACTTCAGGGCTCGAGGCAACAGCAATTCATTCACGAACAGAGCCGCTACTGGTGCGGGTGTAGGTGACGCGTCGTCATTAGCCACATGTAAAAATGACCTTCAGCGCCGCCGGCAAGTGTTTGATGTCTGGGCACTATGATGGGTGACGCTGGAGACGTTGGCGGGGCAGGCAGAGCCCTGGGGCGCCGCCATACATGGTGAGCAAGCGCACCCATTGCAACACGACCTGCTGGGCACCAAGACAAGACAGGACAAGACAGGACAGGACAGGACAGGACAGGACGGTCGTCATGGCGTGCTCCATGGACACGACGCGTCACGCTGTGTGCATCGAACAAGCATGGGCTGGTGTTAGAATTTCTGCAGTAGCACTTTCTGATATGCAGGGCACAAAGAACCCCAGCGCGTCTTCACGTGTGAATGACATCGGAGTGCCGATGTACAGAGTCTAATCGCGTCTGGCAACATGTCAACGCCTCTATTTATCCTCAGAATCCTCCGACACCTTCTCCCACTCGCTGTCGGTAGAGAGGTCGCCCGTTGACTCTCCCAGTCCCTTCCTTTTCTTCACCGTCTCATCTCCTGGAGCGGCCAGCCTCGCCGCCGCTCCGGTCGTGCTTGCAGCACCAAATCCTCCAGCGCCGGCGGAGGCAGATGCTTGTAGTGTGTCGTCTACACTGCTTCCTTCTGGCTTGTCAACCAAGACGGTACTCTGCGTCTCCGGGCGCGGCGCGTGAGGCTGGCTCGATTTGGGCTTCAACATCCGTTTCTGTTCGACTTCGGTGTCGACTTCGGTATCGTCGCCTGTGTCCATAGCCTCTCCATCCGCGTCGTCGCTCTTCTCTTTCCCGCCCCTTCTAGCTTCGCGGATGCGCTTTGCTTCCTCCTCCTTGGCCTGCGCGGCTCGGATTTCGACCGCGAACCAGTTGATAGACCACCAGAGACCTCCGCAGAGGAGAGACAAGATGATGAAGTGTATGCTGTACGTTGCAAGGAGCATGACGAAGAGGAGGAGCTGGAGCGCCGCGAACGAGGCGTTGGTTGCGACGAGAAGGGTGGGCGTCGGCCCCGCCGTGAAGATGGATTCCCATAGCTGCTCGAAGAAGGACGCCATGGTACGTGGGGGTGATCTTGGTCGGTTGGTGGCTTGAATAGGCTGGTAGCAGTGCGCTTGTAGCGTCCTTGTCCGTGTGAGAGCTTGTTGTCGCTATTCTCGTATCCTAGTGCCCCGCGAGATGGCTGTCTAGCGGATGGAGTACTTGTAGTCTTGCGATGCGACTGCGCTGTTGACCAGCGCCCCAGAGTGGACGGACGGAGCGGCGTGCTGGGGCCTGGAGAGAGATGCTCGCCTTGCTGTGGGACGGGTAGCGGGGCTGCCACCGGCGGAAGCGTTGAAAGCCCGACGTACTGACGCGGGCCTCTACTACGGTACCTGATCACGCGTCTGCACTGCTTAGATTACGCCGGACAATAAGCATTGAGACGCCCGCTACTAGAGCTGCTCGTGATCCCATTACATTTCCATGTACTGCGCCATAGTCAATCATTTACCATCTGGCACCACGCTTATTTGTCGGCTCCTCACGTCACACCAGGCCTAATTACCAAGAAAATAATCTGCGAGACCGGCACAAACTACAATCTACATGTCATTACCGAAAAAGAAGATTGGCCCTACAAGTTCACATATGGCGGGCTACCTTTTCTTCACTACAAGTCGTCAAATTGAAATGGATGCAACTTGGGGAAAAGACACCACAACGATCCGTGGTTATACTGGCGCTGGGTTTCCACGCTGGATGAGCTTGTTTTAGATTTGAAGATTCCCTATCCTGCCTCGTAGGAACGCCGATGAACACGACACATGAGCATGCGTGTTTACCACACACGAGATGTTGAGTTCAGTGTCACAAGAGGCAGCAGTCCATATTTACATGGTATCAAGACGGGAACAAGACAACAGAAACCCGCCCATACTACATTCATCTACCGACCTCCAGCAGGGGGCGTTTGAGTCTTTAGTAGCCCCTTGATGTACAGCTCGACGTGTTCCTGCGTTGGCCAACCGCCCCATTCTTCCACGTCATCAATCTGCTTCCTGATAAGAAGAGCAATGTCTTCAGGGGCCGCAGGCGCATAGTCACTTCCCATATCCACTCCCCCACCATTAACAGCTAATCTAAGCGCCACGAGCATTCTGAACAAGACGTTTCGGCCACCATGTTGTGCTTTGACACGCACGTTGAATTCGGAACGGTGCTTGGTCAGCCAGGTGGTGAACGAATAGAGACCTTCGTAATCGCGCAGCTTGCCCAGGGCTCGCACATAGGCGTGAACTTCGGCAGGCCCTGGAACATGGGGCACAAGGGCAGAACTCGCGCCTGGATTGGGTCCGGGTTGCATTTCGGCATTAGCCCCGACCAGGGTGTTGAACAAGGTTCGAAGGCGAGATGAGCCAGTGGATAATAGATAACGCATGTCCTCATTAGAGGCAACGCCTTCATCCACAGTCTGCATAGCATATACAGTCGACATGCATATTGAACGGAACATGTCATCATCGACGTCAAGATCGATCTGCTCTAGCTGATCAAGCAAGCTGCAGACGAGTCTATAGCAAGCCATCCGATAAGCCTGTTCAATTCCCCTTTGATGCACCAATTTTTCCATAAAGGTGGCCCAGGCTGGTCGATGGTCTGGTCGATAGCGCACGAGAAGGAAATGCGCATATTCCACAACATAATGCATGTTCGTCTTGAGCTGGTGCCAGTGTTCTTCGGGAGTCAGCACAGTAAGATCCCAAGGAGGTGGCCGGTAGAAATAGCCGAAGCGACACAAGAATCGGATAATGGCCGTAAAGACGTAACCCGAGATTGCTTGAACCGAGGCATCGTTGTCATGTATGCCATACAGTATGCGGCCTATCCCACCATTGAAATTGCGTCTGGCCATTTGCAGCAGTTCTACACCTAGGCTGTAGTCGGGACACGTCTCTAGGAGGAAGGCAAGCAGCCGGTTTGAAGGCTTGATACTGGTAGACCGCATGCGTGCGAGTAGCTCTCTGTATCTGGGAACAGGCTCGCTGATATAAACATAATGCAAGGAAGACACCGGATCTGGCAGGACCTCTTTCATGTCTCCAGGTAGCAGATGAGAAGACGCTCCCTCGGGAGCTCCGTCTGCGTCAGAAGAAAACCCCCGGCGGAATAGTCTGTCTGCAGTAGGATAATGTAGCTTTTCGAACATGGCAAGATATATCTCAGAGTCAGCAGCTTCTCCCGATGACTCATGCGACAAGAAGCATGCCCAAGCCTCTCTTCGTGTGCGTGTCGTCCGTATACGCCCAGCCCAGAGCAGCGCGCGGAAGCCAGGGCTCTCAGACGTAGAGCTAAGGTATTGTGAAGACATGTTTGGCAGCGCGGTTCGGGTTTGGATTGTTGGGCTGTTGTCTGTATCCCACCCAGCGTAGATTTGTGCCAGTTTTTCAAACATTTGAGGACTATAACCAGCTTCGTACATGCGGTGTAAGAGCTGGGAAGCTCGTGAAGCACCAAACTCATATCCCTTGTCTTCATCCATTGCTGTTAGGTTCTCTTTCCACGGCGGCCAAGAAGCACCTTTTAGCTCAGCCCATTCTCTTTCCTGGTGAGTCTTGGCGTGAGCTAGTTGGTTGCGAGCGACGGAGCGAAAGCCAGGCTGCGATACAACTATCGGTGGTGTTCTGGTAGCCATGTATTGGAGGAGCTGAAACTGAGCCCTCTCTTGGTAGGCGGCACTGACGATAGGTCGAAAGCTCGTGGGCAGGCATACTAGCACAAGGTAATCGTTGCAGAATTGTGTGATGTTGGACAGCATCCGAGGAGACATGGAACTTGACTCCATCGCGCCATTGTGCAAGCGACTGGACTGAGTGACGAAAAAAGAAGTGAGCCATGGCATGGATTCGGGCCAGAGCTCGCGCACGTGGCGGAGTAGGCGAACTATGATGATCTGGAGCGACCTCCATTCAAGGGTCTCTAGTTTGGCAATTCGATCAAGGTGCCGCATTATAGTACCCAGAGCGTGACGTCTAATCTGTTTGCGGCGTAAGAACAGCAGGAGCACGAATAGAGGCGGTGTTGGGAAACTTTGTTCAAATATCCTGGCGGCTACATTGCATCTCGGTTCTACGAGACAAAAGGCCCACTGCCGTACACTTTCCGGTGTATAGCCATTCAATCGCAGCACACGTAGCTCCGCGGCAGTAAAGTGAAACTCGGAATCTACGGACGGCAAGGACGTGTGGTGTTGAAGGTGGCGTGCAAGCAGCGAGTATAGGGAGACGGGTTCTGGCATTTGCGTAGGCGTACTGGTGGCCGTAGGGGCTTCGAATGTCTGGTGTTGAAGTGCATTGCACGACAGATTGTGCGTACTGGAGGGCTTGATCCAGTAGAGGTCTTTGGCTGGACCGTTTACGGATGCTAGAACAGTCGCAGGCCTGCTCCGGCGGAGAGCCTTCCTGGCATTGCGAGACAACTGGGGACGAAATGGGGCGAAGCCGTCAGAAGGCTCGATTGCGTGCGAGGAATATGGATCGGCCTCTACACTAGCATCTGCAGGTGGGATTTCGTTGTTGGCATACTGCACAGAGTAGTGTGCCGCCGACCCCTGGAGTCCTTCAAGGCTCTGCAGGGCCGGACCGCGCAGCGTTGCAGGACGATTTGGCGAGGGGATCAGAAGAGAACATGGTGAAGGCAATGACGGATGTCGCTCTAGAGGGCGGCCAAGGGCGGCGGAATAGAAAGAAGATGTGCGAGTAGTTCCGCCGCGTATGCCCACCAGGCGGGTTGCCAGGCGCGTCACACGACGGGCGAAGCGATGCGGACTACCTGGGGCGGCCAGGGAAAGAATGGAGGGCATTCATTTGACTCGAGAGACAAAAAGGACCGCGCGTAGACGTCAATTGCGACCAGGTGGGCGAGGAGCGGGCAGCAAGAAAATCGTGGGTAGATGGTGCTGCCCCATCGTCAGACTAGCGCCAACATGCACCAAGTCGCAAACCACAATTATTGAACTGGGTCCTGGCACCGAGCCAGACTGCGTGCCACGGTAGGGAAGCATTTGTGAAGCCAACCAACGTCAGTTCCAGGGCCAATTCCAGGGCGCAAGGTGCACGGCGAACAGCGCAGCCTGCAACACCTGCACCTGTATTTCGTGCGGCACTCTTGGGTGCAGGCTTGGCACTAGGCCTCGCGTTCCATTCATCGCGGCACGCTCTTCCACCACGGCAGCAAGCCAACCTTGGACAGTCCTCCACATCACCCACATCCCATCCGCGGCCAATTACGCGTCACAGATAGTAGCCTTGGGCCTGACTGCGCGCCTCGCACATTTCCAGTGTCGCGCCTCGCAGTTTTGGCAGAGGGAATGCCCGTCGAGGAAAGCGACTAACGACGACTTCGGCCGCCCTGAGCGCGTTCCATCCCACGCCGTCGTTCGCGCATCGCCAACAGCACCCAGAAGTCACCATGGCCGCTGCCAACGGCACCCTCACCCCGCCCTCGCTCCCGCCCGCGCCCTCGTCGCCGTCTGTCCCAAAACGCAAACTCGCCGACCGGCCTGCGAATGCTCTCAATGGCGCATCCACGTCTGCGCAGGGAGACCGCGCAAATGACAGCATGCATTCTGTGCAACCGGCACTGGAAGATCTTCTCGCAGTCTTGAAGAGGTACGCCACATGATAGCTGTTCCCAAATGGACCATGATTATCACCACCATCCGTTTGGTCTGTGGCGAGAGTGCGCATGCTTGGGCTCATCCATGCGCTCAACGCCATCCCTTTACATGCTGACTCCCAGTAGCTATGACACGCAGCCATCTATTCTGTCCCATCCTATCACCTCGTCCATTGCGCGATCTGCCTCCGGAGAAGCCGATTCGAAGCGCACCAAGCTGTCTCCGCCCGCTGGCCCTGCTACCATCAGCGCCCTGATACAGCATGGTTCGTACACTTCTTTGCAGGCACTCGAGAAGGACGTTGAAAACGCGACGACTGAGATTCTCGCCTCCACAAGTGTGAGCGAATCATCAGCCACAACAACATCACCCCAGGGTACTGCCCTCCAAGCTAAGCTCCTTGCTTTCCAGACCATCTTGAAGAGTCTGGTAGCGAGAGAAGAGGCGCGCAAAGCAAACTGTCAAAGAAAGAGAACAAGCGAAGATGCAGGCGTTCACGTCACTACAGAAGAGGGTACTCCAGTGCCCATCAAGGAAGAAGAGCATGAGCCAAAGGTGCCCAAAAGCCGAACCGTCCTCACTCTCTACGGAAGCGCGCCGCCCAAGCAGTTGTTCTCGAGCTTGCAACAGCCTCAGAAGATTTCCCCCACGGGCGGAGTACCTAGTCTCGACACCGCCGTAAAAGTGACACTGCCTCTCCGCGAAGCCACCCTCCCAAACCTCATCAGCACCACAGAGGTGTACCCTCTTCCCGACCCAGACAGTAAGAAGCAGCCTGCCACTATCGGAGACGTCTTTCGCGCGCCCCCGCATCTGCCACAGATCAGCCCGCCCAAATCTGCCAGGCCGACGACGAGCAAGGGCAACAGTACCATTACTTTCACCCATCAAGAAGCCCCCAAGCCCCGGCGCAAGGGTTCACAATCGTATGCCCATCAGAACTTGTCTTCTGGTTTCTGGCTAGGGTATGGCGGGGTGGACATGCCGAAAGACCAGATTTCGCCAACAGCAAAACAAAAGAGCAGGCAGCGTGCCTTGAGCATGGGAGAGGCGCAACAGCCACCCTCCGAGGCGATCCTTGTGGCAGTCCAACACGCTAAGGAAGACGCACTGTTTCGCAGTGCCTACTCGAGCTTTGCTCCCACCCGAGACAACACCTCCGCTATCGTTCCGGAAGAGGCGAAGAACATGGTATGGTGGCAGAAAGTTGGCGAAAAGCGTTTCAAGGAACTGTTCCCCATTGATCCAGCCCTCCTTGACCCTGAAGAAGCCGAGGCCGCACTTGCCAATAGAACCACCGACGAAGACGAACTGTTCAAAGAGGCCGTGGAGAACTTCACGCCCATCGATGGACATGTCTTGCCTGGGATGGAAGAGAAGAGCGAAGAGGAGAAGGACACGGATGATCTGCTCAAAGATATTTCCGAGCTCCTCGAGACATTGGCCTCTTACCAAAGGATCCGGAATCTCTCTCTCACAACCAACCCGCGCACCCCTGTTGTTCAAAATGCCTCTCTTGCCACTCTGGCTGGTAGTCCATCGACACCCTCGTCTGAAGAGTCTGACGTGTATCAGATCCTCAAATCGCAGCTCACTCTGCTGATTTCGCAACTCCCACCTTACGCCGTTGCCAAACTAAACGGTGACCAGATGGAGGAATTAAACATTAGCCGAACTATCCTTTTCGATACGGAAGAGTACAAGGGTGTCTTGGAAGACGATCAGCTCTTGAAACTTGCAAAGACACCTGGAATGACTGCTTCCACACCTGCGACGCTGGCGCGGACGACTTCTGGCACCAGTGCACACTATCCCGCTGCCAGTCACCAGTATAGCCGTCCTGCCCCACCCGTACAGCAAACAGGTGCCCGTCAAGTATATTCGCAACAGCAACCTCTTCACCGTTCTTCGTCGATGCATCTGCAACGCTCACCTTCAGGTGCAGCACAGCCATTTCCGCCAGGCGGTGCATCCTACGCTCCTTCTACCCGGCCGGGATACCCGGCAACACCGTCTTACAATCAGCAGACATCTCGACCCAACTATGGAACCACGCCCTCTGGACAGTACTTTCCGCAACGCTCGGCACAGCCAAGCAGCTATGGTGGCGCTGCTAGCTCGCAGTACTACAATTCGACACCCCAAGCACAGGGGCAAAATCGATATGCCACACAACAGAACCAGAGTAGTTTCTATCCCCGTTCGCAGAATGTTGCGCCCATCTACAATGGCGCCCAAGCACCACAGCCACGCAATGCATCACCTATAAAGGGCGCACCTACGCCTACGCCGTCTACTTATGGCACCCGGCCAGGCTATGGCACCACGGCATCCGGAGGTCAGATGCGTAGTACGTACTATGGATCATCCCAGTATGCTACTCCACAGGCTCTCGCTGCCGTGACTTCCTTCAACGGTATGCCTAACAATCCTCAACAGATGATGATTGATCGGCAGCAGGCCCAAGTGGCCGCTCAGTCTCAAGCCCGGCTTGCGGCACAAAATAGTTTTAGTAGTAGCAGACAAGGGTCCGGGACGCCGCAACCCCCCAACGGGTCCATGTACGGCGCTAACGGAGCGTCCATGTCTACCTAGGCTGTCTTTGGAAGCATTCGTCGGTTTGCAACGTGTTTTGGATACAACAGGTGGTTGATTGGGGCATTCCCGAAGACTCCAACAACGAGTGTGATGGTACAGGATTATTATTCCCAGGCATGTTCTGTCTTCCAGCGCCGCGTCCACCTTGTCGTTTTTGTCTGGACTGCGCATGGTTTCTAATTAGTCTTTGGAATTTGCTGGTCGTGCAGTAACTGCAATGATGTCGAGCATACATAGCACACAAGCAAAATGGCTTCAGCCAGCTGTTGGTCCTCGTCCTTGTCCCCAATGAAGTAGTGGTTGACCGCTAGGTGTGGCTGGTACGCGCGAGGCGCTCAGTGTGGCTGGTGGACCCTGCATCCCCGGGCCGAAATGACGTTGCGCAACGCGTTCTTTGCCGGCGAAACAGCGCAGGGCAGACCATCATAGGCAGCCCGATATTGTTCACGCAGACTCGCAGCACAGGGCCATGAAACCTACACACCACCATGGCTCACCTCTTGCGTGGAAAGCAGGCTGGCATCAACAACGACCTCTCCCAAGGCCTCAGCCCTGATCTCTTCGTGCTAGACCATGTATGTGCGCGCTGCCGCACCCCGCGCGCGCCCTTTGGCCCTCGCCAGTAGCCCCCCCCATAAGCGCGCGCAAGCTAACAAGAGGTGAAGATCCGCAACTATGGAATAAATTCAAAGATTACCCAGGTCGCATACGACCCCATCCAATCCCTCATTGCCATCGGGACGAGCGAGAGCAAATATGGCCCCGGCCAGATCTACATATTCGGCCAGAAGAGAGTCGAGGTTGTCCTGCCACTGCCCAACCGCAGCGCCTCAGTCAAGATCTTGCAATTCTGCGCCGAGAAGCTCTTGTGCGTAGACTCGAAGAACGACCTGTCAGTCTTCTCGCTCGAAACCAAGAGACTGCTCAATGCGCATTCACCCCCCGCAAAGATTACGGCGCTGCACAGCGACCCTACCATTGACTATGCGCTTCTGGGCACACAACAGGGCGAGGTATACGCATACGATCTCGACAGAGAAGCGCTCACGCCCTTCAAAATTCCCAACTTGTGGAGGGAGAAGTTTCCGCGATCCCGACTGACGTCTGTCGTCACGCTGTCACTGCACCCTCGTGACATTGGCTCTCTGCTGATCGGGTACAACTCTGGAGCAATCATCTACTCATTCAAGCAAAACAAGCCCATTCGTTTCTTCAGTTACTTACTCCCCAAAGGCGCCCCAGGTGGCGACTCAGACCCCAACTCCATCTACAAGGAACGTGAACCTCCACTGACTCAGGCCGTCTGGCATCCGACCGGGACCTTCGTGTTAACGGGACACGAAGACAGCAGTATTGTCATTTGGGACTCCAAGGATGGACGTATTGTACAGGCAAGGACACTAACAGACACCAACGTAGATAAGCCAGGTCCAGGAACTTTCAGCCCCGGTGCAACCGAAGGATCGTTTGCGCTCAAGTCACCAATCTTCAAGATTGCCTGGTGCGCCAACCAGGACCCTGATGACACTGCCATCCTTGTCGCAGGAGGACAGCCGTCGAATATCTCAGCAAAGAGTCTGACCTTGTTTGAGCTGGGCCGTACACCCGTATATGCTACGGCGTCGTGGCAGGTGCTCTCGGATCACTTTGAAAATCCCAAGAGACAAAGAATACTGCCATGCCCGCCTGGTACAGAAGTGGTGGATCTCTTCCTCATCCCAAGGACCTCTCCACACTATGCCGGCTGTCACGATCCTATTGCAATCATCGCTTTGCTCGCTTCTGGGGAGCTAATCACCCTATCATTCCCGAGCGGTATGCCCATTACGCCTACTAACCAACTACACCTGTCCATGACACTTGTTCATCCATACATCAACTACGTGAACCTTGCGCCGGTAGAACGTACCCGATGGCTCGGCATGACTGAGAAGCGACAACACGGCCCTCAATTTCTTATCGGTGGCGCCGAAGCGGTACATCCTCTCAAGAGATTTGAGAACCGAAACATTGTCCAGACAGCTCATGCCGATGGCACAATCAGGCTGTGGGATGCAGGACATGCTGATGAGATCGAGAATCATGCCTTGCTTCAGGTCGATGTGGCTCGGGCAGTGGGTCGAGCAGAGCATGTCCATGTCACACAAACTTCGTTTGCAGGCGCTGCCTCAGAGCTATCCGTAGGATTAAAGACTGGTGAAGTAGTAGTGTTCAGATGGAACATAAACAAGCATGCCGGACAGGAGTACCCGCCCAGCGAGAACATGCCTCAGGCACTCACCAACATTACTGAAAGAAGTGAGGCGGCTGTTAAAGAGGGGCTGTTACCATTCACGCTACTTGATGAAGGCAACGGGGCTGTCACTGTCTTGAAGCACTCGGATGTAGGCTTCGTTGCTGCCGGCTTTGAAGGGGGGAGCTTGACAATTATTGACCTAAGAGGACCAGCAATCATCTTCCAGGCATCCATACAAGAGTTCATCAAATCTGATAAGCGTTCTAGCTTTCGGCGAAGCTCGACTCAGACGGTACCAAAAGCAGAATGGCCGACTTGTATCGAATTCAGTGTTATGACGCTCGAAGACGAAGACTACTCAAGTATCCTCATGCACGTTGGGACCAATCTTGGCCATCTTGCGACCTTCAAGCTACTACCGGAAGCGGGTGGAAAATACACGGCGAAGCTGGCCGGTGTGTGCTCGCTAGACGACAAAGTTCTCAATATCTGCCCTATGCATGCTGATACGGGCCGTCCGGCATATGCCTCACCGGCTGCTGTCAGTGGTCTCAGAACCGGGTCGAAGATCAACGGCGTACTGTTGGCAGTCACCTCTACTGAAGCGAGATTGTTCCGCCCTGCTACAAGCAAGGGTGCACACAAAACTTTCGACCAATTCCTCTGCGACACCGCGACCGTGGCCAGGTACGAGGAGAGAGGATATGCATTGCTTGGCCTATATGGTGATGGATGTGCGAAGGCCTACTCATTGCCAGCTTTGAAGGAGATTGCGTCCGTTAACATTAGTGACTTCCTGGATGTGCGGCGTTTCTCTGAGGCGATCGTCACAACCACAGGTGATATCCTTGGATGGAAAGGCCCGGCGGAAATGGCTTTGATCAACATCTTTGGAGTTGGGTTCCAATAGTAAGTTATAGTGTCCTTGTGATCGATCGTCTCCTGTACTGACAGACTGTAGTGATCGAGCAAAGGATGTCTTACTCAACCCCGATTTGCTCATCCCGCCACGGCCCACAATCAGCAACATACAATGGATATCTGGCACCCAATACGTGACACCGGCCGATATGGACCTTCTGAGTGAGTCTCATCAGTCTCAATTCTCACCCGATCATCCTACTAACATCCTCTGTAGTCAGTGGGCCCGATCGCCCACTCTCGAACCGTCAGCTAGCCCAGCAGCGCGCAGAAGCGGAACAAGAACGCCGACGTGGTAATCCATCGTCATCTATATCTCCTGCTGCACAACATCAGACCTACCCTACCCAAGCGAATACAAGCACGCCTAACCAAGAAGGTTGGGGCGCATGGGCTTCACGGCAGCTGAACGAGCGTACTGAAAGGCTCAACATTGTTGGCGATAGCATGGATAATCTGTCGCAAAACAGTGCCGGCTGGGCGGATGATGTCAACAAGTTCGTGGGCAAGCAAAAGAGAGGCCTTGTCATGGGCGCTATGAAGAGCAAATTCGGTTTTTAAGGCGATGATGAGTGACTTGGCCCCTTTTCGTTGGTGGTTCTGATAGTAGATATTGTCTCTCACGACCATCAAGCTATTCGTGTATTCTGTCCCGAGTCTGCTTACATTTCGAAACGTGTCCTCTTACTCATATGTAATTGAGGTTTAACATTACCACAATATCTCCTACCGAACCATAGTTGGTGTTGTCAATATGTAGGTGCTACCTGGTTAATTCTTGCCCTTCATCAACGTGACCCCTGCTAGCGCAAGTCTGACGCAGCTGCCCCAACTGGGCGCAACGAATCTAGACATTCACGCACGCGTCCCCTTCCTCGCAGCTCACTCAGAAACCAGCATAAGCGCAAACCGTAGGTCATTGTTCATCATCATCATGAGCTTCCTGGGCAATATCCGACACCTGATTCCCAGCACAAGCTGGCTTCTTGGTCCACCTGAGCCCGCCGGCCTATTTACGCCAACCTACAATGATGTTTGTCGCGCCCGCACCCTCCTCAAAGCCCTGAAACTGCCTACCGAACTCGTCCTCATCGTTTTAAACGAGGCAGAGTACTGGCAGACGGTCGAGTTTTCAGGGACCGATAATCCGCGCCCCGTGGCCGCCAGAGCGCACGGCAGCAGATCATCCGCGGCAACGCGCTGTCTGGAGGCTCAAGTCTTCAATAATGCTGTTGTGAACAACCTTCTGAGCTGCAATGAGACGCCAAAGATCAAGAGGATAGACTTTGAGGTCTCGAGTCGAGATCAGGGATGGACGGACCAGGATACCCAGGGCACCTATTCGACTTCCTCGTGGCTTGAAGTGTCTATCCTCCGTAGCGCGTCTAATATCGACAGTCGCCTCCCCACCCCACGCCTAGTCAATGCCTGGATTAGCAGCCCGCTCGACTACCATACTAACATGGTGGGTCGGGGCTGGTCGCTGGTCAAGAGACCCGAAGACGCCCTGCAAGGGCCGCAGGGTGGCGAGGGCGACTACGCCTGGTTCCTTCAAGGCAACCGTGTTATGGCTGGCCGTGAAGATTATCGTATCGTCTGGAGCGAAGATGGGAATCAAGGCAACGCAGGTTCGGGCAGTGGCAAGGGCTTCCTAGAGGCGCTAGGCGAGGGTGATAGAGTGCTGGTTTGGGCGCGGGCCAAGGTACATGCTACTCCTGAGATTGGTCTGCAACATGTTAACATCTATAAAGTACCCTGGATGGCAGTGCATTGTCCATGCTGTCCGCGTCACCGTCTACTACGGATTGTAAAGCCCTCTCGTTGCTTGTTAGAAGTATCACAAGTCTTGGTTTAGCCCAGCGGCTTAATTCCTCGAATTTCTAGTCCTTCTCTCATTTCTGGATACTTCTTTCGTTCTCTCGTTTTGCAAGAGAATACATGGCCGTTCTAAACGTACTTTTGCCACCATGAAAGTATCCTTATGCAGCGCCACGCAACTCTAGACAGGCGCCCAGGAAACTATGTGGCGCACATTGCTGCACCGAAGCGTTGCCTAAAGGGTATTGCAATTATATGAAGCCCCCATTCGTCTTCGGCAGTCATATAGAGGTTCGAAGATCGTCTCATTCACTTTCTGTCCTCCGTCTCCCTTTCCCGAATCATCTCTACCCGACTGTTATCTGTCTCCATCTTATTCTGCTCGTTGTCCTCCAACACTAACCTCAGCTGCTTCAAGTACCCTCCAAATTCACCGAAGGTACTAAGATCTACCGAACGTGTACATCCTACCAGCTTGCGAGCTACAAACTGTATATTGTCAAATCGTCGTTTCACTGTCGTGTATGTTTTCCGAATATTCTCCACTTTTCTTTCCTCGTCGGAGAAGAGGCGCGATGGGGCTGGTGAGAATGCTGATCGATTTGGCAAGGGTGGGTTGTGGAAGATGGACTGAGGCGCTATCGGTGAGTTTGCGGAGGCAGATGACGGTGACGACAATGCGGCAGTGGCGGCCAACTTGAGACCTTCAACCTCGTTTCGTAGTCTTGCGTTCTCTTTGCGCAAAGAAGCGTTGGCTGTTTCACTCCTTGCCCCCTTCTTGCTCACATCTTGCAAAATGGTCTCGGACTCGTTCTTCACCTTTTGCAGCTCTTTTTTTGATTTCTTCTCTTCTTGCTTCCTCATCATTAACGTCGATACGTGACTGATCCTTTTCGGTCTCCATTATTGTTAACTCTCTTTTCGTGGAACCAAGTTCCCGCAAGACCTCGCTGTACCGGTTGTTCGCGTGATTCTCGGCTTGCACACGTTCTAGTTCCCCATCTTCCTTTTGTCTCTCGTAGAGCTGCGTGACTGGCTCAATCTTCGCTTTGGCAGTGTCGGGTTCATCCCACAAACGCGGAACTTCTTGCGTGTGCTCTGCTTCTATACGCGCCAGATCTAACTGGAGGTTGTTTAGTGAGGGGCTAGACTCAAGATTCCGACTGCGGCAAGCCCATTCGTCGTTCGAGGCGACGATTCCCAGAGGCATCCACGCTGGCGCTGGCGCAGGCGGAGTAGGTTCTGGCCGTGGCTGTACGATGATGGCTTCAGGCTCGGGTCTGACGTTGTCTGGAGTATCATCTCTCCTTGGTGCTCTGAGGCTTTTGGCTTCGCCTTCTTCATCCGACGATATCATAATAGCATCTTCATATTCTGGAGAAGGCATCGCCACCAGGCTCTTGGTTCCGTTCAGAATACTGCTCCTGTCATCAAGCTCCCTCTTGCACTTGGCTACCCGAGCCGGAGTTGCACTTGTTGGTGCAGGGCGTTTCTTCGGATTATCGACCGTGGTCTTCCCCTTGCTCTTCGTTGCTCTCGCTTTCTTCACTGGCAGTCCCCATTTTCTACTCACTGCAGGCGTCTTGGATACCATGGCTCTATCGCGAAACCCTAGTATGAATACGTCATCCTCGTCATCGGTGTGTACTTCATGGTAGGTCGAATGCACATGCGGTTTTAAGCCTCTTTTTCATGATGTATCGCGGCTTTGAGTTTGCTGCCAGCAGGTGATCTCTTTTACTGGCGCAGCTGGTGGACGGCGCGTTGTGGGTAAAGTACTTGATGCCCTTTGATAAGCTCGTTGGCGATCGGACAGTAAGGTGGCGAAGAAATCGGATTCGGGCAACAGCCCAAAGAAATGGAGCGTTGAATCTTGCTGTATCGAAGCTTCAAGTGGAGGAGATGGTGAGTCTATAGCGCGACGGCCATCCTTTGAATAGAAGCTTCGATGAGCGGGTCTGCTGCTTGTAAGTGAGATTACGACGAGACGCCATGATCTTGGTGCAGGAATGTTCTATCCGTTTCTCACACGTGTCGTTGCAATAGGAGATGTAGGAGTGAGAGGGCAGTGTTGCCAAGGGACAGAGTACTTGTATTGGAAGAGTACAACCAAGGTACGCGTATAGCAATGCTGCCTTGAAGTGCGGATTAGGCGTTCCCTAGTTGAGCGGTGAGATTTTTGCAAGCTATGGATTCGATGGCTAAGATGGTGTGACACTTTGTGCTTTATTGCTTGAAATTACCTGTACTTGGGTTTCATGGGGTAATGATTGCAGACAATGAGGGAAGGTAGAGGGGCTTGATGTAAACACAGCGATGAAGGTTTGCGATAGAGCTACTTAGACGAGAGCCTGAAGCAGCTCGTTGTCAAATATATCCGCAAATCAGTCGAAGTCAAACTGAAGGGGTTCAATAGCTTGTAAGCATGATGGGCGTGTGGAGGTGTTTCTAAAAGACTGGTCATTGCTGATGTAACAGTCTAAGCAGCTAGACTCCGTGACGACGGATGGTGTCAGACAGTGTGAAAAGCACGCAGCCCTGAAGCTTACCTGTTTGAAAGGATCGCTGCTACCATATATATTGTTTAATAGATCCGTTATCGCAAGGCGCGACATCATCACTTTGACCACGAATAAAAATCACTTGTGCAACATCATATGGTATTCATCGTAGACGCCAAACCCCTCTTCCATACAAGACATCCAACGCCTTTCTATTTACACCTAGTATACCCAATCGCCCGCAAAATTAGATCTCACAATGCCCTCATGCCCATTGAGCCACCAAGTTTATCCCCGTTATACATTAGGTCGTAAGAAAACCAAAGGGCAAATCGCAGAAAGCGCTAACGCATCTAGAAGAAGTGAAGGGGTTACAAGAAGATAGAATAAAGTAGAAACCTCAAAGTTCGAAACATACTAATACATCTCCTCTTCCCTCTCTTTGCTATTAGTTGGCCTCATACTTCCAACGACACTGGTACGTCCGCTTCCTCCAATACGACTTCCGTTAGCGGACGCACTTCGTTGGACGCTTTCGCTATCTTCACCCCTCAAGTCTCTCTCCTTCTCAAGAGCAGCTCTTAGATCAGCATTCTCTTCGACCTTTTGCTCTAACCTCTTTCTTGCGCCGCTGCGGTCCAGAAGTCTTGCCTCTCGCTCAGCTTTCAACCGTCGTTCGAGCTCTTTGAGGCGATGTATCCATTTCTGCTCACTAGGCTGAAGAGGTCCAGCAGCGGGGTAGGGATGGCCTGGCGTGGAAGAAGAAGAAGAAGAGAGATGCTCAACGACGGACGCGGACTGCGCACGCAGTAGCGTCTGTGCCATGCTAGCGCGTTTGGAGGAGTTTGGAGAGCCAGCCCTTGACGTAGAACGGCTGACGATTATGTCGTTTCCCGATTGCGTCGTTGCGGTAATAGCGCGGAGAGTCTGGACCTCAGATCGCAGCGTCATGTTCTCTGTCCGAAGCTTGTTGATCTCTGCCGTATTCAGATCGACGATACCACCGCGAACGGTACTGGGTCTGCCGATCGACTGCCGTTGAGCCATGGCAAGCTTCTCAAGCTGGTCCAGTCTCTTGACACGGGTATCGAGACTGTGTTCAAGCGTCTGGTAGTCGCGAACCAGATCTTTCTCTATGATCCGAATCCTTTGCTTGAAACCTCCGATAATACCCTCCACAGTCCTCACCGCGAAGATGATGTTCTTGTTAAAGCCTTGAACATTCTTCGAAATGAGTTCCATTGAGGTAAGCTCGCCGTTGATGAGAGCATGGTTGCGGGACCACTCGGTACCACAAAGAGTTGACAGTCGGTTCCACAGAGCATACAGGAGATTGTTGCGCTCAAGCAGTTGCTCCTTGTACTGTTTCTCCAGATTATGGAGTCTATGACGATCCTGGCTGCGAAGGGCCTCAAGCTCGGTAACCCTGGCTTCATGTTGCTGGATCGCCCTAACGGTAGAAATATGGCCACGTTTAGTGTTCTCAAATGCTACTTGATCTTGTCGCCGGGCTTGTCGCTCGCGCTCGAGCATCTCAGAGAGACGGCGGCTTTCCATCCCGGTGTTCTCTAGTAGCGTGTCACGGTTACGCAGGAGACGGTCCTTTTCTGCGAGATCTGTCTTAACAACATCCAGCTCCTGCACAGTAGACTGAAGATCCCGCTGCAGTTTCGCAATGTCCTACACAAACTGTAAGCCGGTGATGGGGTAATTCAATAACATAGTCGCCTACCTTGAAAAGGCTTGCCCTTGTACCATTGAGGTTACCAAGGGATTCACGAAGCGTATGCTCCAACTCATCATGTCGTTGATTCCAAGTAGAGGCCTCGACTTCTTTGCTAGAAAGATTCTTCCGCAGCTTTCTGCTGTCCTCTTTGAGCTTCGTGAGCTGAGCATTCAGTTCGGTGATGATCTTCTCCACCTCCTGTTTCTCTTGGGTTTCCAGGACATCGCGCTGCTGCCTTTCTTCAGCCATGCGCTCCTCCAAGTCTCGAGAACGCTCTCTGGCCTCCTGTAGCGTGACTTGAGTGTGGTTCAGAGCCGACTCAAGCTCGCCAATCTTGATCTTGTCACCTTCCTGCTCTTCCCTGAGGAAGTCGATTTCACCCTGGCAGGATTCAAGTTGAATGTCTAGCCGCTCGTTCTTGGATCTTTCCTCCCCGATGACTTTGTCTTGTCTGTTTAGCTCATCGTTGGCGTCGCCAAGCTCCGACTCAAGGTTCTGGATCTTGCGCAGGCTTGCGTCTCGCTCGTCTTCAAGTTGCAATAGGCTTTCGCTGACGTTCTTGATCTCTTGTTGCAAAGCATGGAAGTCTTCCGTAGTGTTTTCCAGATCGTTATAGAGACGATCGCGTTCGTTTTGCTTCTGCTCAAGGTCCATCTCCAGTCGTTGCACTGTGTCCAGCGCTTCTTGTCTAAGCTCTTCACATTCTTGCTCCTTGTCTTGCAGTATCTCCAGTGCCTCATCACGTTCGTTTGCTAAGGCCTGAAGATCTTCCGTCTGCGCCTCAATTTCCCTTTCCAATTCCTTTACCTTGTTCTCGGAGGTTTCAAGCATATCGAGATGGCCGTTCAATTGATCATCAAGCTCTTTGTAAGAGAGTTTTAGCTGCGATAACTCGTCTCGTAGTGCCGCATGTTTACTTTCGTAGTCCTCTCTGTCGGGATCGCTTGCTTGCGTGTTCCGCGTACCGCCACTGGCTCGCGAAGCAGACCTCATATGGTTGCGGGAGATGGAGCGCTCCAGGATGCTATCGCCAGCAGTTGACCCGGTGTCGCCCCTTCGAATCGTGAGCTTCAGGCCTTCATTTTCTTCCCTCAGCCGGAGATTCTCCCGATTTCTTGATGTGAGCATAGAAGCTTGGGCATGTAGATCTCGCTGCAGCTTGTCGTTGTCGCTCTGTAGATGCTCCACCAGAGTGCCGCTTGTACCACCAGTCGAAACGGGTGCAGGGTGCTCATTCCCGTCAGAACCAGAATTTGAGCGTGCAGTGAACGATTGTTGAATGCGCCGTGAGTTGTTGAAGCCTTTGTTCATGTGCTGGCTCGACATGGAGTGTTGCTGCATTTGCTGCAGTTGCTCCCTGAGACGCTGGACCTCTTCGCGGAGTTGATCTCCTTCTGCCTCTGCTTGTTGATAGCGGGTCTCGACTTGCTCGCGCCTGGCCCGCTCGTCCTCGAAATCCTCCTTCCATATAGTAACGGCCTCATCAAAGCCGGCAGACTCTCCGCCGGAGCTCTTCTCGCGCATTGTCTTAATATAGTCGGCCATGCGTCGATTGTCGGCCTCCTTTTGAAGCGCTTCCTGTTGCCATTGGTCCACGGTTATCTCGGTAGACTCCAAGCGCTCTCGGAGAAATTCGATTTCTTCTTCCAACTCTGCTTGCCTCGATGGATGCTCGCTTCCTTCGTCCTCGGAACCGCTAGCAACGTCCTTGGCATTGGCAGGTCCCTCTTCCTGAGCCTTGAGCCTTCGCTCTAAATCCCTGATCTTTTTGCGCATCGACTGACCCTCCTTCTTCTCGGTAGCGAGATCGGTTTGTAGTTGGACGTTCTTCGAAATCATCTCCTTGACTCCCTCATCAGATCGGTTCTGAAGCGCTTGGTCGAGAAAATGAATCTTGAGTTTGAGATCAAAGTTCTCCTTGCTTAGTTTGTCAATCTTGCTATTCTGTTCCTTGAGTGTCAGGTTGTGTTTGCTCCGAGTGAAGGGGGTAGCGGAATGGCGTTTGTCAGGGGATCGCGAGTGCTTTGCTCGAAAATCGCGCGCAATGGAGTCTGGAACTTGAATATCCTGGATGTGTCTGGCAATGACTGTGTCTGTAGGTGCAGCTGGCTGAACGCTGGGGGCACGCGGTGTTTCGGGTGGTGTTGCACTGCCAGGCGCCTCCTCATCTAGACGTCCTAAACTGTTGTCTGGCTGAAGAAAGGCTGATAGCGAGTTGGTGCTGATACTGCGGCCCTTGTCCCAAGGATTAGTGTCACTGTATCCGGACATGGAGGATGCGATGCTACCCAAACTCGGTAACCTTGATAGCCCAATGCTCATTCGTTGTGGCCCGCTTGAGCGCGGGACTGCACCGCCAGTCTGGAGGGCGAAGTCTGCACCTAAGCTTGCTGAGCTTGCTTCGTCCCCAGATGCATCAGAGCGGTGAGTGAAGGAGGACACGGACGAGCGCTGGCTCGAATTGCGGTGCTGCAGGTAGTTTGGTCGCTTGCTGGCCTTTTGGGCGTTCGCGGGGACGGGTGGTGGAGGCATGGCTATGCTTTCCACGCTCGAGTCGTTCGTGTTGGTGAGCGAAGAGCCATCTTCGGCTTGTGTAAAGTCGGGGGCCTTGACCGTGGAAGCGCTGGACGTCGGCCGTCGCATATCGCCCTCTTTCTGCTGAGCACCCGGCGCAGGTTGCTCATCTGGAGGCGCGGCTTCCTCGTCCGGCTCTTGTGATGCACTGTGGTCTGCAGAAGTAGTACGCGTTTGGCTTCTTTTGGCAGCTTCTGCAGAGGGCGAGGAAGGCGCAGGTTCTGAGGTTGTCGTCGTATCGGCGTCCATGGAGTCGTCGGGCCCAAAGTCCAAGGGGCCAGCAGCGGGCGTCTTGTAAGCACCAGCCGGTGTAGGACCGTCTGAGAAGGATGGCGAGTCGCTCGGATAGGAGTTGTCGGTTCGCGACTGTGTCGGGGTGTGCCCGCTGCGCACTTGCAGCTTCTTGGGCTTCTTCTTTGGCTTTGTCATCTGCTGAAGTTCGTTGATGACTCTCTGCATGGCTGAGTCGTTATGTCCAGGATGGGAGCGCTGCTGCGAATTGCCCGGTGAGCCCCCGAAGAGGTAAGTATCGTCTGCACCGGGCTGCGCCTGGGTTACTTCGGCATGAATGGGCGCTTCCGGAATGAAGCTTGACTCTATGTCCATCAATTGGCGCTTCATCTCGCCATCGTCGAGGGCGCTCTCATCGTTGTGCGCGACTCCTTCACCGACCACACGGGGTATGATGCTATCGTCGTCGTCGTCGTCGGCTGGCAGCAGCGGCAGCGGGTCCAAGGATGGGACATGGTCGGCTTCGGATCTATCATGCGCCATGTGCTTCTCGTCTGCGGGTGCGGACGTGGGGGTAGAGGGTGTGGAGTCGGGCTCGTTTGTTTGCGAGGCCTCAGCAGCAGGAGCGTTGTTCGCGGAGGTCATAGCGGCGGGGGCGCGTGCAGCAGGGCAGGACAGTCGCGTGAAATGTAGAGACAGCGAGGCCTGCTCCTTAGCATGTTGCAACTGCCGGGGCTGCGGTGAAGTCAAAGTTGACAACAAAAGTGCGCTGGTTCCCTGTCCTCGCCTGTGCTGTGACAACAGAGCGCGCGTTGTTTAGCCCCAGACGCTAGTGTCCATTCGTCATCCCGAGCTCCCAAGTGCCCGGAATCTCTCCAGGGCCTGCAGATGCAGGCCAACCGGATCTAGTCCCGACAACGGCGGTATCGCGACCACATGTGTGTTTCAGACGGACGAGAGCACATGGCTTCCGTTTTCATCGACGACGATGACCGGTACGGCAACAAAGGCACTTCTTAACAATGCCATCGTGACTTGCTTCCGGCTGAACTTGACTATCATTCTGCCGTCCTGGCCTATCTAACCTCAACCAACGTGCTCAACGCTAGCATCGCTCCCGACTTGCTGGTCGTCTGGCGTCAACGACACATCAGCTCTCTCAAGGTCCTTTCGCATTCAATACTGTCGCAGCGCGACATATGCTGACCGGTTCACGAGGCGACGCATCCTCGCCTTGTTCTCACCCATGCGCACGCCCTATGCTGTGGCGGAATGCAAGACCCCTCCATGGCATGGCCCAACTACAAGTTGCTCCTGTGCACACTGCTCATGAGCCAACAGAGGCTGCCTCCTTTGCGCGCTTCTTCTCCTTTTTGGCCTTTTTCTCCGCTTTCCTCTTGGCGTCTTCTGAATCTTGATGCTTCTTGCTTTTCTTGGTCGGCGCTTCGATTGTGTCCCCGCCGTTTACATCAGCATGTTTCCTCTTCTGCTTCTTCGACGGTCTGCTGAGCTCCTCGGGCATCCCAAGCAGGGCATTCCCCCGAGCCGGCTCAGGTTCGTCATCTGAATCGCCGAGAGTGCCTCCATCAGTTCCAGTGAAGCCTGTGGGAAGGAAGCGCATCTTGAGGCCGGTGACTTGAGGCCGTGGTGCTCGAATGGTAGATTGCGTTATCGAAGCCGCTGCTTCTGAGCCCGTCTTTTGATCTGCTTGCTTCGAACTGAGCTGAGGTAGTTGCACAATAGATTGTAAACGCAGTGTCTGTGTTATTCGAGCGGAAACTGGGATTGTCAGTAGCCATCCAATCAGCAGCAATTGGAGCACAAACCAGTCTTCATGCCATCCCTGTTGGGCACAAAAACTTCCCGTGTGCCACCTTCGCTCTTCTCAGTCTGAGAAAGGCCATACTCGATACCCTTGTAGCTCATGACCGCCTCTCCTCCTAGGACCTTCTCCATGGCAAGCTCCTTCACTTCCTTCAACGAGACATTTGCGGGAGCAGTAAGGTGCCATACTTGCTTCCCCTCCAAGTTGTCAAACAAGCCTGTGCATCTTGACATGGTCTTCTCATTCAGCGGTACGGGGTGGAATCCTTTCGGAGGTACGTATGCTTTCGTTGGTCCGAAGTCAACGGCGTGTGACTGTGACTGCATATGTTGGTGAGTTTGCGACGACGCCGGGTTGCGCTTCGGTTGCGGTGCATCGTCAGTGTCTGACTCGTCACTAGAGGAATCTGAGCTACTAGTGCTGTCACTGTCGCTTGAAGCCTCTTGCCTTCCCTGGTTCCCCGGAAGCTTGGTTTGTATGTCTCGGGCTGGTGCATCATCGTCGCTCACCTCTGAGCTTGAAAGGTCTGCGACATCTTGTTCGGTCGCGATTTGCTTCGGCGCTGGTTTCTTCGGCGATGCTTTCGTCTTCGATGCAGATTTGGAGGAAGGCGCATCTGGCTTGCCCGGCTTGCTTGGTTTGCTCTTCGGTTTGGGCACGCCGTTCACGTGGATGCCGATAGTGGCTTTCGGCTTCTCGACCTTCTTCGGTCGCGCGGTCCTCTCATTGGGAGAATCGTCGTCGCTGTCGATAAGCTCTTGACTCAGTGGCGCTTTCGATGGCATGTTCGGGGGTTTCGACTTCGGCTTGGAGCCAGGTAGCGGCACCTTCGTTTTCTTCGTGTCCTTCATGAGGTGTGTCGAGCTGTAAGCTTTGCGACCAGAAAGCGACTTCGTCCAGTTGGAACTTTTTGCGCGCGGACCTCAAGCCACATGGACGCTAGTCTACTTCCGACTTCGTGTGCTGCCTTTGTAAAAATCATTGGTTTCAGTCCTCCGATGCTGCCAGCCAGGTTCGGAACACCAACTTCGGTATTAACGCTCAAAATGTCCGGAAAACGAAAGAGGGGGGAACATGTTGGATTTGTTGCTGCACCTACTGGGAAGCCGCTCACTGCGATTGCCGCAGCTCGACTAAGAACAGAAGCTGCAACCAAAGTCGTGAATCCACCAGATGTTGCGCTTGAACAACTCCCCATACCAGCAAGTCCATTACTACAAGAGGAACGACCAGAGCACGAAGATACAGACACAGACGGAGAGCATATGCCCGTGCAGCGCAATTTGAAATTCTGCAATTGGCGCAAGGAACCCCAGTATATCCTATCCGACACCGACACCGAGCTTGCCATTAAATTGAACAAACATACGACTATTGCGCTCATAGGCTGTTTTGACTTTACAATACTAAGAGGCGCCGTTCACATCAACGGTGCCAATATTGGAACAGTTGGTCGAGACGGCCAAAGGAACAGGGTGCATCGAGCGCATGTGCCAGCTACCAACCCCATCTCCAAGATGCGCGGACTGGACGGTACAAATCATGTATTGTTCCAGTCTTGCGAGATTCCAGCGCCTCTTTCTCATATCAGCCCACTCTTTGATGGTCTCTGGAAAGCTGATTCGCATTTTGAAAAGGAAAGATCATTTCAAGTGGTACGTGCTGTCCTTTTCAGGCCAGAGATGCAGAACGTTTCATTATACCACTGGCTCGTCGGCGAGATCTGTGTTTCGTGCTCGATCTGACAAATCTTACAGGTGACCGACTCGAATTCTGATCCGTTTTCCCGGCCATTATGTCCAGAAATGGCCCCTGAAGACTGGCTCCGTTCAGTTGAGGACTGTGCAAATAGCCCGTCCATGACCGTAGTGACGGGTCCATCGAGTTCGGGGAAGTCAACTTTTGCCAGGCGCCTTGTCAATCGCTGCCTTACAGGCCTAGGGAAGACGGCTCCATCTGTACCAGCTGTTTGCTACATGGACCTCGACCCAAGGAAACAAGAGTACACACCCGGAGGTCAGATCTCACTCGTCGTTGCACGGCATTTAAACCTTGGCCCAAGCTTCACTCATGCATCAATCATACCGGCATCGAAAGAGGCGAGCACAAACGAGATCATTCGCGCGCATCCAATACCTGCCAACTTGGCGAATTACACAGACTACTATCAAGCATGCGTCGAGGATCTTTTTATAGCATACCGGAACATTCACTCTCAGGACTCTTCTTTACCCCTCGTCGTCGACACGCCTAGCTTCTTCTACTCCCCGCATTTTGACCTACTCAACAAGCTCCTGGCGAGATGGAAACCCCACAATGTCGTTCATCTGGGCGATACGCGAACCATAGACGTCGAGACTGCCACAAGGCTGCAATTACTGCAGACTACTGCGTCGCAATATCATGGCACGGTTCACGAGATCACTGCGCAACAGTCACAGTTGCCCCCGGTGAGGACGGAAGCTGAGACGTACACTATGCAGATGCAATCTTACTTCCACCTCAAGTCCAGTATTTCAAACCTCGGTCAAACGCAAATACTGGGCTGGGCTGTTGACCCACTTTCACATTCGGTGCCGTGGGAGTTTTGTTACAAGGAGACCTCTAAGAGAACACAAGACATAGTCGGTTTCGCAATGTACTCGGAGCCGCTTGAAGCTGCTTCAATGGTACATGCGCTAAATGGCTCGATCGTGCAAATTGTCCAGTCCACATCGTCCGTCATACCTACACCATATACATCCCTTCCGCGGACGGGGAAGCAGCAAATTCCCTTTTTTCCAGAATCTGAAGTCCTCGGCATGGTAGAACCACTTGACCCGCGAACAACGAGGTTGGTATGTACAGCACTGGTTCGTGGGTTCAATCCGGAGAAGAAGGTGGTGGAAATTCTGGTGCCAAAGACGCATGAGTCGCTATTGTATAGTCTGTCACCCGAGAGGACCGTCTTGGTCGGGGGCTGCTGCGACATGCCGGAATGGGCGTACATGGAGGACGCATACGCTCAAGAAGGAGCAGTTGCAAGCCAAATACCGGCATCCAATACTCTTGGGAACATGCCGCTTTGGGTAGAAAAGGAAGAGTCGATGGACGAGATGGGGTATTTGAACACTGTGCGTAGGGTGAGGAAGTTCCAGACGTAATCAATGACAGAAGACGTGGATTTTTTTTTGGACTTTGTTATTGCGTGCTACTGTTGAGTCGCACTGATGCTGTGAGATATATAAGTCGACTCGACGCCAGTCCCATGGCAACTACTACAAAATCATCTTTGGCGGAGCTGAGCAACGTCAGCCGTCATGTTCGGAAGAAAGGGGGTGAATAGCTTACGCTCAGTGATTGGGCAAGGCACGTTGCGCTCGTATTTTGAGCCTGTGGAAACCGTCAGTATTGTCATGTCCGCGGCCGGCGCGGAAAAGTATCCGCGGGGTGTGAGTAACGAACCTCCGGGAGCCGTGGGCGCGCGGTAAGGGTCCGGATGCTTCCACTTCTCAAGCAGGCCCTCTGTCTCCTTGATCAATTCCTGTGCAGAGTATTAGCAGAGTCGCCGGTGCGGTCGCGACATAAACGTATGGGCTGTGGAGGGATTCGCGACGGCGTATCCGGGAGACGCACCCTCATCTGTCGGGGTTCGGTGACGTTTCGCTTCGCCTCGAACAGCTCGCGGATGTATAGGGCCTGTCCACGCCAGAGATATCGGTGGACGCTCCAGTCGAGGGCGAGCTTGAGGGACCGCCTGTAGAGGCGTCTGCGGCTGGGTCAGTTTCTGCGCGCCTGTCGAGCGATGCGGGGGCCTAATGGCGTACAGGACGTGTATTTTGGTGCTCATGACGGCGATGGCCCTCCCAGTGGTGTGCGTGGCGGAAGGGGACGTGGTGCTTTGTGGCCGCAATGGCTCGCTGTCGGCGCAGATGGGGTGGGTGGTGGTGAAGGCAGCTTGAGGTCGCGGGCTTGGCAGTCGTGCCTGTGACGGAGGTTGGCTTCCGGTTGGGGGGACGTCAGAACTGGAGCCGGCGCTGCCCTGTGCCTGCTTCAGAACCGTACTCTGTACAATTCCCTCCAACCCCAGGCACTCATATAGACAAGCCGCGCCTGCACCAAGTCGTCCATCTCTGTTCGACCCTTTCTTTTCTTTTACGTCCTCGCTTAGTTGCCCATCATGTCCGGCCATCAGTGTCTCCGCCGCCTGCCAGCTGCCATGCGCTCTGTGCGAGCTTTGCGCGCCAGCCCACGAGCCATTCCCGCTGCGCGCTCCTACTCGGCCATCTCCAGAGCGAACTCGTCGGGTCTTCTCACCCACGCTTCAAAGTACGGCAATCGCCCTCCCCGCTATGCCAGCATGCCTGTAGCTAACCCCCACACAGACGACCTGGACAGCTCCCCCCACAGCGCCTATGGACTCTCGAGCAGACAAGAACCTATGCCGACACCATCGTCAAGGTGCCGGAGATGGCCGAGTCCATCACCGAGGGAACCCTCAAGCAGTGGTCAAAACGTGCGATCAAATTCCACTCGTCGACGCTGGGGACTAGCTAATGACATGTGCAGAGGTTGGCGACCATGTTGAGCAAGACGAAGAGATTGCTACCATCGAGACGGACAAGATCGACGTTGCCGTCAATGCGCCCGAGGCTGGTACCATCAAGGAATTCCTTGTCAACGAGGAGGACACCGTCACTGTTGGACAGGAAATTGTCAAGCTTGAGGCTGGCGCTGCGCCGGCGGGTGGAAAGAAGGAGGAGGCCAATGACGACGTCAAGGAGCCCGCGCCCAAGGACCAGGAAACTTCATCGCAGCCTGAGGGTCAGCAAGAGCAGTCTCAGCCAAAGGAGGAATCAAAGCCGGAACCCCCCAAGCAAGAAGAGAAGCCCCAACCTCCCAAGCAAGAAGAGAAGCCCCAGCCTCCCAAGAAGGAGTCCAAGCCAAAGGAGGAGCCCAAGCCTGCCACTCCTGGCAGCCGCGAGGAGCGTCGTGTACGTAAACTTGGCTCGAATTACGTTGGATTTGCACTAACAGTCCATGTAGGTCAAGATGAACCGCATGCGTCTCCGCATTGCCGAGCGCTTGAAGCAATCGCAAAATACAGCTGCCTCTTTGACCACCTTCAATGAAGTCGACATGTCCTCCATCATGGAGTTCCGCAAGCTCTACAAGGATGAGATTCTGAAGAACAAGGGTGTCAAGCTCGGCTTCATGTCCGCCTTCTCCCGCGCCTGCATCCTTGCTGCACGCGAAGTCCCCGCCGTCAACGCTTCTATCGAAGGCCCTGACGGTGGTGACACCATTGTGTACCGCGACTACGTCGACATCTCCGTTGCCGTCGCTACTGAAAAGGGCCTCGTCACACCCGTCGTCAGGAATGCTGAGAGCTTGGATATGGTCGGCATCGAAAAGGCCATCGCCGACCTCGGCAAGAAGGCACGCGACAACAAGCTTACCATCGAGGACATGGCTGGCGGTACCTTTACCATCTCCAACGGCGGTGTCTTTGGCAGTCTGATGGGTACTCCCATCATCAACCTCCCGCAAACCGCTGTGCTTGGTCTGCATGCCATCAAGGAGAAGCCCGTCGCTATTAACGGAAAGGTCGAGATTAGGCCGATGATGTACCTTGCCCTCACTTACGACCACCGCCTGCTCGACGGAAGGGAAGCCGTCACTTTCTTGGTCAAGGTCAAGGAGTTCATCGAGGATCCCAGGAAGATGCTTTTGTAGATGTTGGAGCCTTTCTCTTGTCTTTTCTATATATTTGGAGAAGTGCAGTCATCTACAGTTGCGGGACAAGGGGGGAAAAGCGGTGGAACGGATGGAATAAGACATTTGTATATGCCTTGATTGATTCAGTTCTCATGCACTAGATGCGAAAACTGAAGGTGTATGATTATATGGCTTAGTGCATAGTGAGCGTTTCTTGTATTGTCTTTTGTGGCATGACGTGTTTGTTAGTAGTGAATCGCCTGTCTGCGTGCTGAATGGCGGTGAGATATGTATTCTGCTGCGCAAAAAAAAAGAACACACTTTGATATGTTAGTTCATAGTATCCTACATGGGCACTATGATGATGGTGGACACGTACGTTTTGCGCTGTGCTTGCATACTTGCAGCGATCAGGCGCAGTGGTCGCGTCCGCTTGGACGCGTCTTCAAAACCCACTGCAACAAGTCCGCTTCCCCCAGGCGGAATTTTTCGCACAAAAAAAATGCATATATAGATTCTTTTGTGGTTAACTGGTGGCTTCCTAGAGTTTTGGTCTGATATAAGATGTGGTGGTAGTGTGATGATTTTTTGTTCAAGTTGGTAGCTGTGTCTAAAGTGCAGAATGTATGTTTGCACAATGACCCTTTGGAAAATGCAAAGGGCAAACCCCCCCCCCCCCAACGCAACGCAGTCATTACTAGAAAATTACTCGAGGAAAATAGGCCTAGATGCTAAGATGCATGGCATTCAACCAGCACAAATATGCGTTGAGCGCTGTTGGTTCCTACGGCGCGGACAGGTGTCATAACAACCCGGTCACTAACTTATTTACCAAGACAACGCCATGTCACACATTCCTGACACACGGTACACCTACTTGAGCAGTAGTTGTCGGTGCGTATGAAATCGGCAACCAACCAAATCAATGCACGCACGCCGATTCATAGATATAGTAAAGTACCAAACGAATACGCACTGTCACGTAGTAGTCACTAGAGCAGACGGGCAAGAACTAGCAAGAAATCGGTTCATTCTGAAACATATAATTCCACGTCTTACATGGGCATGTATGCAGAACAGAACAATAGAAACCAATGTCTCTACTTGTCATCCTCAACTCATCCACTCTACTGATTGTTCTGCATCTCATCTCCCTGGCAAAAATGTAGTTCCAGTCTCAACCCTCCAAATTTGTCACAATGTTCCCCGCCTCATCTAAGCCCAAAACCGTGCTGCGAGCGCAAATGGCTATTTATATGCAGAGGATGGATATCAGCTATCCAGGCCCTGGAATATACATCATCCGAATCCTAGCGGGTCCACGTCGTGTACCAAGTTCTAGCGCCGCCGCGCCGCTGGAGGAAATCGTTCACAGAATTCAGCGCTCGGCAAGCATCGTCCAGAACCTAGAATTGATGAAAAATGCCGGCAAATGCCAAACCAAAGAGCGCCTACCCAGCACTCAGCTTGTAGGAAAATGTGTGAACCAAGCAGAAAATGCAAGCACAATGCCAAAAAAACAGGATAATGAAGAGATATGCTCGATTCAGCTCATGAGCCTGCGGTCATCAAAAGCGACCAGCTAATATACAGCTCTGGTATAAATCCCGTAAACAGCCGAGAACCCAAACCCAGACCGACTCCCATTATCATTGCAGATGAAAAAGACCCATGAAGTAAACACGCCGTGAAGAAGAAACTCGAAAGCAAAATGCGCTTAGAGCTCCTGCGAAGGACCCTTGCCAGGCTTGGCCGTCTTCTTGGGCAGAAGGTCTGGAAGCGCGTTAGCAACTGAAGCGATGCGATTGGACAAGGTTGCAACGTACTCTGGTGGATGTTGGGGAGTACACCACCCTGAGCGATGGTGACGTGTCCGAGAAGCTTGTTCAGCTCCTCGTCATTCCTAATGGCAAGCTGGAGATGACGGGGGATGATACGGGTCTTCTTGTTGTCGCGGGCAGCGTTACCAGCCAACTCGAGAATCTCAGCAGCGAGGTACTCTAGGACGGCAGCGAGGTAGACGGGGGCGCCAGCACCAACACGCTGGGCGTAGTTGCCCTTCCGAAGCAGACGGTGGACACGACCGACGGGGAAAGCAAGACCGGCCTTGGAAGAACGACTGAAGGACGTGTTAGCGATGATGCTATGTTGGAGATGGAATGCGAAAAGACGCGTCAATGGAGCCAAAGACGCGTCAAATCGAGGCGGATTGAAGCTGGATAATGCGCAAAGCAAAGTCAAGCAGAAGGCGCGATGCAGGCGATGGAGTGGGCACTCACGATTGGGCGCTGGACTTGGAGCCGCTAGCCTTGCCTCCGGATTTACCGCCAGTCATTTTGAGAGAGGAAGTTTTGTTTGGGGGATTGAAGGTGGAGGAAATGGGGTGTGTGAGTGGGTTGAGATTGGCGTGAGTGAGCTGGTTGTGGGCGTGGAGTGTCGAGACGATGGATTGCTTGCTGGTGTTGGGGGGCGGGGCCGTCTTATAAGGACGGCGCTGGCGTGTTGTGAGTGCGCGAGATCAATCTGCGCACGCTAGCGCGCGAAACGGGCAGCGACGCCGCCTAGCGCCTGCCGCAAGTCAGCGCAAGATCACTCGCCGCTCTCGCTTAGCCACCAAACTGGCAAGGCGGGAAGCGTCGACACGCACGGGCCCCCCGGCCGCTGCTGGATCACAACATTCCAGCGCGCTCCCCATAAGTAGCGCGTCCCCCGCTGTCGACGACCTTTCCCTCCATCCATCTCGAACATCCACCCACGACACTTAGCCTGCTCCATCTCACTCGAAGCTCCTGCTTTCTAACCTAACCCCACCTTTTCCATCCACACCACTACCAAGTCCAACAATGCCCCCCAAGGCCCAGAAGACTCCCACCACCGGCGGCAAGGCCCCGGCCGGCAAGGCTCCCGCCGAGAAGAAGGAGGCCGGCAAGAAGACCGCCGCGCCCTCTGGCGACAAGAAGAAGCGCACCAAGACCAGGAAGGAGACCTACTCCTCCTACATCTACAAGGGTGAGTTTAAGCCCTTCTGCGCATCGTGAACGCGACCTTGAGTTGCAGCACGCCCGCAATGCATCCGCACCATCCGCTTTCGTCCAAAATTTACTGACGCGTTTTCTCAGTCCTCAAGCAGGTCCACCCTGACACTGGTATCTCCAACCGCGCCATGAGCATTCTCAACTCCTTCGTCAACGACATCTTTGAGCGCGTCGCCACCGAAGCCTCCAAGCTTGCTGCCTACAACAAGAAGTCCACCATCTCATCGCGTGAGATCCAGACATCGTACGTTTTGCCAATGTTTTACCCAAACCCAATTGTACAGCTACTGACAGGTCACCACAGAGTCCGTCTAATCCTGCCTGGTGAGCTTGCTAAGCACGCTGTCTCCGAGGGCACCAAGGCCGTCACCAAGTACTCTTCATCCACCAAATAGAGTGCCTTTTCTTCGCTGGATGTTTTCTTTGGGTCTTTCTTGTCATTTTGACAAGTGGTTACGGGGTGCGGTGTTCACGGGTCATTTGCTAATGTGATCATGGGTTGGTTTGTCTGTCATCGAATCATTTAGTCATCTTTGACTATGAGGTCCATATGGGTCTGTACATTATACCACAGCAGACGGGAACGAATCAATTATTTCGAACTTCAAACACGCACGCATATCATCACCACTCCCAGAAGTCATTTTTTTGTGTCGACTTCCAGGCTCAACATGCACACCATAGCACGTAGCACCTCACTGGACACACCGCTGCATTGCAAATCCTACCATCTGGGCTAACTGCATTCCCCAGCTACCCCAAGGGCGATTCGACGCTATAATTACGTGCGGTGTGTCCACGCTTCCTTTTGACCACGGGGGCGTTTTGTTGGTCAACGCGCGATTCGCGTGTTTGATCCGCATGACGTAGACGCGCTTTGCGGCCAAACGTCGTTTTCGCGAAGGCCGCGTGTGTCAGCTGTTACGGGTTAAATGCAGTGGACACCGACAGCGTCAAATCTCAACGGCAATGGTTGCTCATCAATCGGTATTCGTAGACATACATGGAAACATCAGACTCCCCGTCAAACTCCAGTAGTGCAAGTAACCGTATCCCATCACAACGAGCCACAAACGCCAGGCAAACGGCACATGAAATTGCTTACTGCAGTCCATCCTCGTCCCAGCTTTCAACCTCATCAATAGCGCCCTCCCGCTCCTGCCCTCTCGGCGCCGGCTCCTTGTCTTGCACATGCACAACGCTCTTCCCCTGAACGCTGCGCACGCCTTCTTTCCAGTTGTCGTAATCTTCTTGCGATGTGATTAGAAAGGCGAGAAGCATGGATGGATCCAACTCGCGGATTTGGAGGCGTCGGATGCGACGTGTATGGCAGGTTGCAAGCTCTTCTGTCGAATACGTGGATGCGTTGGATGGATCGGAAGGTGTCGCCGAGGGCACAATGGTCGTCGACGATGATGTGGATGTTGCAGACGCGTCCAAGACTGATGACGTTGTTACCTGGGTTTCGGTCGAGGACGAGGGAGGGCGGTACGGAAGCAAGGGGCGAGTGCTGTGTGGATCGAGGTAGAAGAAGGTGTTTGCTTGTGTGGCTACAAAGTAATGCGAAGCCGACGGGCGGCCACTATGTGCAAGTCAGCAAGGTAGTCGAGTGAGCACAACAGGTGACTAGTGCGTCTCACCCTGCGATACCGATGCTCTGCTTCATCTGCAGGCTCGCCTTGAGTGCCTCCCAGTACACGGGTGTGATCTTGTCGATGCCCAGCCTGGTGCCGACCAAAATCAGCGTAGGCTGCCATTCTCCATCGTCAACAGCAACCTGCTTCAACTTATCCTCGTATACGTCTGCACCATCGCCGGATACGTAGACACGCAAGCCAGCCTCCCTGTGCTTGTTGACCAGATCTTTTATGCACCGCGCTGCTGCCGAAGGACCGAACCATTCACCAGGGTACTTTCCACACATGGCTGCACCATGGTCAACGAAGCGGTGGATAGAGAAGGGCGCTTTGGGATCGTCGGCGAACAAGGAGAGGATTTCGCAGTGTTCTTTTGCCATGGGATTTTCTTGGTATCTCCAGTCCCTGCCCAAACGTAGCACTTGAAGCGCGTTGGCCAATATGCACTGCCCGCTTCTGATCATGCAACCGAAGCCCGTGTCTGAAGTAAATCCGGGGGATGCAAGGTTTTGCATGCGGACGCGAAAGCTCATGGCGCTTGTTGCCTTGGGGTCCTGGCTCTTCTGGATAGCTGCGAAGCCTGAGCGGTAGGTCATCCATATCCGCGACTCGAAGTCATCCAGGAAGGCGGACGGCCAGTTGCCGTATTGCGCAGGGTCCTCGCCATTTGGCGCTTCCTTGCGTTCAGTTTCCTCGACGCTTGTCCGTATCCAGCTCTCGTCTTCGTTACGCTCGGACGGTGGAGTGGGTGTCTCGGAGGAGGCGTCACTGAGCGTAAGCTTGGTTGATGGAGGCCGGGGGTCGTAACGCTGGCCTAGCAGCCATATCGGCTCGTTGGAATCGTTTGTAGGCGAGGGATCGTAAAAGGTGCGCACGATGTTGCGACTGACCCGCTCCAAGTCGTGCATGATGGTTGATGGGCGCGGAGGTGCTGCGGAGGTCCGAGACGAAGCTGCCTAGAGCTGGCTACATGCGTTCGTACTCTGCCGTGGTTATTTGTACACATGCACAGAGCAGTGATGGGTGTGTTGCAACAAGGATAGAAACTCGACGCGATGTCCAAGTCAAGATGCGGTTTAGGAGTTGCGGCGAACCCCAGGTCATGTGCGGCTCTACCAAGGTTGCGGCGGGGGGAGGGGTGGCTATCACCTGGCTGTGTCACTGAGCTCCAAACACGCTTCTAGAAGGCGTTGGCAGGGAGGAGACGATGTCTAAAAGCGCACCGCATTCGCTCCTTCACCACGTGAAGATGACGGACGACTACCTAGGTAGTTTGAGGGAGAGCATCCACAGCCCCAGCAGATGCCCAGGTGCCTGCTGCATCGTCATAAGCTAGCTCCGCCCGATAAGCTACTAGCCCCGCGCCACTCGCGAAGTGGACATTGACGTGCGCATCATCGTGAATTCAGACCTAACACTCTATCGCCACTTTCTTCCGCGTCTGCAAACTACCCCCCCTTCCGGTGCTCCAGGCTGCAGCATCGCAATGCCGCGCGGAAAGAAAAAGGCCAAGAGCAAGGCCAAAGGCGGCTCAGCGAAGAGCACGCCGCATTGTGCGCCCGCCAAACGCCATTCGTCCCAATCATGGCCGGTTCGCGACGAGGGTACGTTTGCGCTCCTTCCCCAATCGTCAGATTGAGATTGGGTCGTTAACCGTCTCTGCAGCAGACGCGTCCAAGTTCTCGCTCAAAGACGAAGTGCGTTGGATGTCAAGTCACCGTACCGCTGCCTTCGAAGCCGGCAAGAAATTACGACACATGCCAATCGAATTCATAAGTGCCGGCCACCTTGAGGGTACCCTTAAGGAGCACCTGCCCGTCGTCAAGCCAGTCTGCGCCAACCCTTCAGGGTCCAGCTCCGAGTCTGTCGCGCCCTCCTCCACTCCGGACAACACAGACGCCATGGCGCATATGGCTATACGAAGTCCCTCGCCTGCGCCTTCAGATGCCTCTTCTTCGAGTGCGGATGAGGTCCTGTTCAGAGGCCGCGGTAATCAGCCTCCAGCACCTGCCGCAGTTGCCACCACTATCAAGCCTTCTCAACCAGCCCAAGACGCGCCAACCGCATCAGCTCAGCATGCACACAAAGCACCTCTGCAGTTTATTCCAACTCCCGAGCTTGCAGCAGTCTCTACAACTGGTACCTCAGCGGCGGAAACAAGCGAGGCCCAGCCTCCGCTGGAGCTCAGCATTCGCCTGAACAACCCATCTCAGGCCGAGAAAGAGCCAGGCTCCGATACCGATGGCGTGGATCAGAACCAGTTTGCAAAGCGAAGAGGTGGCAGGCCTCCCTGGGAAGGAACTACTACCGAATGGGAGCATCGAAGCAAGCCAAATATTGGGTGGTTGCCGGCTCCAAAGCCATCGGATAAGAATGCTTATCTGCACGGCGACATCGACCTCAATATCGAGGTCGATGTCCATGTCAATCCGCGCGATGCAGCCATGGACGACTACATGCAGAACGTCGAAGATTTTGGCTTCACCGATGACATGCTGGCTGCTTCTGGTTTTGCTCGTCGGGAGATGGATCTGGACGCGGGCAGCCACAATGACTGGGAACCAGCTTCTGATGAAGATGGTGCACAAGACGATCAAGGCAGTGAGGATTGGGATTCGGACATGTTGCAGGACTTTGAAGACATGAGCACCTCGTCCGACGTCATGGATAAGGTCGTACGGGTCCTCGCAAAACGGACTCGTAAATCTGGTCTACACTATCTTTGTGTATATGAAGGTTCCTTGACTGATGACGCTCGCTGGCTGCCTGTCACGGTCCTCAAAAGCTCTGACGAGATGCGCGTGGTTCAGGCCTTTGAGGCAGAGGCCTTTGAACATGAGCAACGAATGCTTACAAGTAGCGATTCAGCAGATGAGGATGATGAGGCCAATGAGGATGAAGACGACGAGGACGATTACGGATCCGAGTTGGACGATGAGACCATTGCCCGGGTTCTCCAAAAACAGGAAGAACTTGGTTTAGGCGCTGATGAGGTGTTCCTCTATGGCGCTGACGATTTCTTCGACGCATCCCGCCCTACCAATCGCTCGTCATTGAGCGGTTACGGAAGACCAAATAAGAAGCGACAGACCCATACACGAGGCAACAGAGAACCGTCCTTCCCATCCGCTTCTGCAATGGTTGCTGCTCTCGAAATGGATCCGTATGGCGGCTTTGATATCATGGACACCGAGCGACCGTCGTTGAAGCCCAAAAAGAAGGGTCGCCGTGGCCAGCCTCCACTGGAACTAGATGACTCTGACTTGAACGAGCAACTTCAAAGCGCATGGGCAGCTGACAGGGCAAAAAAGCGCCTTAAGAAGGCGGAGCGTGAGGAGTTACGTCAACAGGGTTTACTGGGTCGGAAGGGCAAGAGTCCTAACCTCAAGGTCAAGTACCAGGGTGGCATCGACATGGAAGACATTGTCGAAGAGCTTCGCGAGTTCTTGGTGGGCGACATGCTGACACTTTCTCTTCCTCCAATGGAGGCTTACCGCCGTGCCACTGTCCATGAAGCTGCCTCGTTTTTCAACCTAAGCTCTCGCTCCAGAGGCGATGGCATGGAAAGGTTCACAATCCTCTCCAAAACGAGTCGCACCCGCACTTATACCGATGACGAGTTCGACATTGCTATCCAAAAGAAAGGGTTCCAGAAACGCCTGCGTGGTCCTCTCTACTCTCAGGGTAGCGGCGGACGACCTGGCAGATTCTCCACCGTCAAGCATAAACAGGGCGGTGCTAAGGGTCGGGCTCAATTAGGCTACAAAGACGGTGAAACGGTTGGCGCAAATGCGCCAGAACTGGGGCCTGAGAACAAGGGTCACGCGCTGATGATGAAGATGGGTTGGTCTAAGGGCACCGCTCTGGGTGCTGGAGACAACAAGGGCATCTTGAAGCCTATTCCGCACACTGTCAAAACCAACAAGGCTGGGTTGCAGTAGTGTGTGTGTGCGATGACTACCATCGACATCGCCCACTCATACCATGCTTGCTTGAATCGTGCGGTACTGCGTTGATGGTTTTACGGTTGTTCCTTAGGGTGCATCTTCAGCGGCTTTTGTAGTGATTATGTGTAACAGTACCGATGGTTACTCGGCGTAAGGGTGGAAGAACCATCACGTTGGATCGCGGATACCGGCGTTGACTAGGGTTCTTGATTGTCTGCAAATCGTCGCAGCGGTCAATTTGCACCTTCATGTGTATGATGCAACTCTTCTCAAGGAGCGCATTGCTATAGTCACATGGATCGATGTTCGAGACGCACGAGCATGCGCACACTCATGGGCGATATATGTGCTAGACCGCGCTATGACGATAGATTTCACAGAAACAATACATTGTGGACATACAAGCTGTACTCACTCATGAATGTGAGTTAATGTCACGCTTATGGCAGATCCAAGATAGTGTCTGCGGCTACCGTCTGCTATTTTGCGTTTTCGGTGTGATGACGTTCCCATTAGTCCTAGTCCCCAGGTGCACCTTACATACAAGCGGCATCTTTTCTTTCCTTCGATTACGGTTTACTTGTGCACATGGATGATGTATGAATGGGACATGGTCGCGCCTTAGTATCTTATTGTGAGGAGTATTTGGGCAGGCACTGAGATATTGGTATAGGCTTGTATTGAGACGAATCCTTGAGGAGCTATCAAGACTCCTGGAGGGATGATATATATCTATGTCACGTGGTCGTGGCTGGTGCGGGCCGATGGTGCCCCGAAGGGTTCCCGGTGGCTTGCCGGCCTGTGGCTTGAACCTGTGATCATGGAACATTGTGACACT
>LR132225.1:0-39966 GCA_900634815.1 Paradendryphiella salina | reverse complement strand
GGTGCATATTGCGTATTTGGGGGGGGGGGGGGATCTTTCCAGCAGAGGTGCTATGGCTGCGGTGGGCGGGTTCATTGATAGAGTTGGTGGTGTCGGTGTTCGTGATGATGTCGGTAATAAAGTGGGTGATGCAAAGTTCGGCATTGTGTATGTGAGTGTTTCGTGTCGCTGTCAGCAGTCGATTTCGATATCACAGAATTGAAAAAAATAAATAGTCAGGGTCGAGGTATCGTGGGCTGGTCTGGTTAAGAGGAAAAGTTGAACAAGGGCAGGTTGTATAAGTTAGAGGTTGGGTGTGTGAGAGATGAAGTAGAGAGAGGGCGCACGGTCGCAAATTGGGCGTTGGGTGTGTGACGCAGAGGTTGTTGTACTTGGCTATCACAATGACTGGGTGAGCAGCTCAACAAGAACAGGATGGGCGAGAAGAAAAGGTGAGAGTGAACTGATTGACGCTTCGTATTGTAGAAGATATTGATGTGGTTGTAATGGAGGCAAACACTGTCTTCAATAGGCGCCGACATGGCTCCAGGGCCCATCCCGCCTGATGATTTATTAACACGAATTGCAATGTAATCCCTCTCGGTTCAAAATATCGCATTCCCTTGGATACCACTAGAAATTTACCAGACACTTGACATCTCACTCCCCATGACCGACAATCTGCCTTCTTCCGTGCACTCCCTCCCAATCCTCCCATAGTCCCTTCCAGACATCCCTTTCACTCCTACCCAGACCTGCGAACATCGCATCCAGGCTCTCTCTGTGTAAGCTCGCTGTACCTACGACCTCCCAAATTCCCAGCATCAGCTTCTCTCTCACCGCTTGATCCAACCTTCCGTTGAGCTGGAAGCGGCAGAAGGATGCAAGGAGTGGGTACAGAAAGTTGCTCGCCTTCTCACGCGCTGCTTTGATGGGGTCATTGAGGTCTTTGGACTTGCGAGACTGGTGATGTTGATGCGCCTTCGTAATAGAAGACTGTGGTGGATTGCAAAGCGTGGAGAGGAGCCGCGCGAACTGGGTGGCGTTGACAGAAGTGAGCCGCACGGGCTCTATGGATGTAGTTGCTCGTAGCCATGTAGGCAGAGCGCCACTGCGACTGGTATTTGGAATGAACAGGCAGAACAGAAGACCTTGGAGAAGCGGCAAAAGAAGGTGGAAACGTCCACCTAGACGACCACGATGTACAAGTAGGATCAGTCGACTTGTGTGGCATAGCCTGGAAAAGATTTCAGGGGCATGTCGCGAAGGAAGCGCGAGACTGCTTCGCGAAGTGAGCTTGACGAGAACGCTGAGAACGCACTCAATACTGTGTTGAGACGCGAGCGAAGGCTTGTCGTTCAATATGGTGTCGACACAACCTAGGAGAGCATTGAATGACTCATAGTCAGGGCACTCGGCGAACAAGTCACATATTCCAGGCAATAGTGCAAGCTGCTTTTGCTTCAGCTCAGCATTCGACTCAAGCTTGTCTTCCATGATCGAGATGAGGTCGTTGAGTATGCGATAGGATGGGGCAAAGTTCGGTTGTCTTTGCTCAATAGTCAACACTGGAACTAAGTCCAACTTCTCGTAGAACGGCAGGGGACGAAGTGCTTCCCTCAGAGTCGTGTGCACGGCGTCTTGTACAGGCACAGGGCTTCCTCGGACGACTGTCAGCGTCAAGCGTACCAGCCATGTTATGTTAGGATATAGCTCGAACTTGGTGACCAGGGTATATACCCGCGCGACATATTGCACTACTTCAGATGGAATCCGGACTTCGGGATCCATGTATTCATCGAGGTCTATAGCATCCTTGACCCACGTACGGAGCCAGGTCTGGATACGGCTGAATAGTTTGGCTTCTTTCAGCGCAGGTACGGACATTTCGTTAAAGGCATCCAGCGACCCTTGCAGGGTAGTGATGTCCGGACTCCCAAGAGACTTCTTGAGCAGATCAACGTATCGTTCAATGTGTAGCAGGGTATTCTGCTTCTGAGCTACCGATGTCGCCCGAAGGATTGACAGCCTCGCCGGTGAGCATCGATCTGTGGCCTTGGTGATGGAAAGAAGCTTTCCAGTATACTCGATGAAGAATTCTTTGTTCTGCGCTTGACTCTGATTTGGAATGATGTGGCCCAGTGTTCTTTGGACAAGTTCCCGGAGTAACTGTAGCGCTGTGTCGGTCTCTGCGTTCTGGTGATGCAATTGGTCCGCAATATCGAAGATGACGCTGGCTTCAGTAGAGACCTTCGCTGACGCATTTGGTACCTGCTGAAGATGCGCTACCACACTCAATAGCTCCATCGCGTTGGGTAGTCCAGAGTTCAGCAGCTCAATCGTGCGGTCTAATATCGATTGTCTCTGTTCACGGGAAAAGGCCGAAGGATGAACGTGAAGGATGGCTTCGCCGACTGCAGGGTACATTACGACAAAATCGTCCTGAACAAGACCCGCCGATAGAGCTGCAGCATAGGCATTCTGCATCAACGAACTCCCACTTTCAGCGATAGACTGCGCGAGTGACCTGCATATGAGGTTGCTGGAAGCTGTTCCCAGAACGGGAAGCCTTGTCAAGATGCGATAGATTGTCGCACAGCAAGCTTTCGCATCAAGATGCTCAAGCAGGTTCACAAAATAAGCACAGAAGATTTCCGTCATGTCTGCACGTGTATCGCCTCCCAGTCGCACAGCAGTAAAGTTGTCCATGACTTTATTGAGATCATTGCGAATGGCACTCTCCGTGTTGGGAACAGTCTGGAGGCGATCGCATGTGTTGAACCAGAACAGCATGGCTGCCGCTCGTGCAGGCGCATGGACATGTCGTGCCGAATCTTTACGCTCAGAACAAATATCCTCGGTAGCCTGCTGGAGCAGTGGGTGCAGCAGATCACGCTGCATGTCCGAAGAAGCGTGCATCTCGATAGGCCAGAGCTCCGCCAGCAGTTGGCACAGCGTTAACCAAGAGAGATGGAGCTGTGTGTACAGACTGTAGCGATCATCGCGAACCCAGGTGGCGTAGGTGGTAAACAACGAGTGAAGGTCAGATTTGAGTATCTCGATAGTGTTGTCTGATTGAATGGATTGGAGAAAGGCTGGGACAAGAACAGCACTGCTTGCTGCGTTCTTGTACGCCGCGAGCTTTTTGACCTTGACATCTTCCTTGGAAGCAGTTTCGATAGCTTCTCCTAGCTGCGTCAGGCGCGTTCCATGCTCACGAATAAGCGTTGTAATCTGACCCTGTGTTAGGGACTGTTCGAACGTTCCTGCCAATGCAGTGTATAAGGCGCGGTCTTCCCAGATAATGTTTTCTCGCTCTTTGAGAGCTTTGCGCTTGCCGTGCCTGTAGCTCCTGACCAACTGATCATCCCATCTGCGGATGAAGCCGAGTAAATTGCGGTTTCGCACAAATGCGGATATGAGGGGGATGATGATCCTATGCAGCATTGCACTTCTTCCCAAAGAGGCATTGCTGGTGCTTTCGGATGCGGGCCGGGATTTGGTAGCATGGGCATTTGACTGGATCTCGTCGGAAAAGCCGCCACCGTTCAGCTCCACAGTGGATATTTGCTCAAAAAGAAACCCAACAAACTCAGTTTGTTCTTCGTGTGATCTTTTGGTGCCAGTCTTGACTTCGGTAACAAACACTGATGGTTCGAGCGCAATCAAAGATGCGATAAGAGGCCAATGCACTTGCTTCTCTTGACGTTCTGGGTATTTGACTCCGCAATGATACCAGAAGATGGTCTTGATAAGATCTGAACCAAGGCTCACTTCATGCACCTGCAGAACATGCAGAGCAGCACTAAGCGCAGCCACGGCGGTTTGACGTGTGACGAACTCTGGTGGTGACGTCAATGAGCAGCCCGCGCATTCAGCCAGTGTAGAGAAAACAGCTTGTAGCCAAGGCTTCTCCATCGCTCTGCTTTTCGGCGTCCGAGACGGAGATACACGAATGGTCAACTCCAACAAGTAGGAAACTGCGTTGAACAGCGATGCAAGTTCAATTGGTAGGGCATCGCCGCCGTCCTCGATCTGCGCAGCTTGGAGAAGTTTTGCGCGCAGAGGCTCCAGGTTACTGGCCAGAGCCTTGGCATGTCGCGACTTTTGGGCGTCACTTGAAGGAGGTCCACTCGCACTAGCCTCGCCAAAGAAGGCTGCCCTCGAGGGTGCGAACAGATGCCTGGTTAGCAATTTTTCTAGCACCGCGATTGCACGGCTCATTACGTGTGAAGGCACTTTGAGGGCTTCTCCGTCGCGCAAGTCTTGCAGACGTGCCAGAAGTACCAACGTAGGGACAAGACACTCGGTGCTAAACTCGTCGGCAGAAGCTCCAGTCTCGTCCTTTGTATTGGCAGTTCGCAGATCCCATATTTCATAGGCAAGGGAGAGATCGATGGGTGCAGCCCAATCGGAAAGTGAAGTGGCCTTCGTCGAAGCAGTACTCAGTATTTGGTAAACGGCCGTGAGCCAGAACCTTAGAATACGCGATGCTTGCGCGCTGTCCGTCCTCAGAACCATCTTCATAATCTCAGCTTGCGTAGTATCGCCGCCCTTGTTGTTTGCCGTCAAAGTCGCGATAGAGACCACAGCCGATCTAACGACGCGGAAAAGATGGTCAAGGTGGGCCGGGCCAAGTGTTGCTGGCTTCAAGGAGGTACTCTTCACGGTTCCACGCTTTCGCTTCTTCGACGGCTTGGTTCCTTCACGGACGGTCGCGCTTGACTCGGAGTCATCTCCCATGGGGACGTCTTCTGATGCGGCGGCGATGTGCGCATTGGAATCCTTGTCAAAGTTCTCGACAAGCGTCCTCTCTAGGATGCTCGGGAAGCTGGCGTCGCGTAGATGGGGTGCGCTTCTCGAGACTGGCAAGACGTGGATCATCCATTCCAAAAGCTGCCATGGGCTTGCATTGCCTCGTGCTGTCCGCCCAGTTTCCGTCTCATCGTTCAACTTGTCGAGTATCCAGCGCAGAACCCATTCTGCTCTTGCGCGCACAAGCCGGTGTATGACTTCATTTCTTGCTTCTTGCTCTTGTATGGTGCTCCAGTCTTCGGGAAGGCCTATGATATGTGCAGCTTGGTGAATTTGTTCGTCTAGGTCGGAGAAGTCTTGGTTGATGGCTTGCAGCCTGGGACGGGTTGAGGCAGTATCGTTCTTCGAGGCCTTGCACCTTGTCAGCTGTATTCTTCTGTCCTCCTGGAGAAAGCTTCGACTTACTGGCTTCATTGGCGCCATCTTGTCACCTCATTACCCGCTCCGGTTGCAAGAGGTTAGAGAAGATCGCATAGCGCTGCGATGTCGAAAAAACTTGGGCACGGACCATGCCACCCTGGTCGTTCCTGCCAAGGGCTGGCGACGTCAAAGTTCGGTCTCAAGCTCCCGCGAAAGACCATCAACACCACGTCAACCCGCTTTCTGCCACCGTCAGCACCCCGAGTGCGCCGTTGAGTCCATCAATTGCACTCGAATTTACCGCCAAAATGGCCGAAAACACCCCTCAGCCCGTTGCCTCCATCTCGCGCACCACACGTCCCATGAGCGAAGCTCTGCTGAATGAGAAGGTACAACTCCCGAAATAGTTCCGTCTGGAGGCATTGGCCGAGATTAAACTCGATCCCTGGATTTGGAAGACTTGGGATGAGGCTGTCGTACCTGATGGCGGGGCATCGCCGCCTCACGCGACTACCACGCTCATTCAATTCGACACAACCCACGGACACGCAACATAGAGAAATGAGTCTGGATGACATGGCTGACATGCGATTACAGTGGGACCGCTGCCTTTCCTCAATGCTCATCCGTTCCGGCCTTGGTGTCTCATTCGGTGTCGTCTTCTCTGTCCTCCTCTTCAAGCGACGCGCATGGCCCGCATTTGTTGGTCTCGGGTTCGGTGCCGGAAGAGCATGGGAAGAGTGTGACAACGTCAGTTCCTCCCTATACGACCCATCAAGCGGTATCCTAACAACACCAAATAGTCGTTCAAGCGAGCAGCGTCACCTGCGAAAGACGGCCTGCGCGTTATCCGACCATAAGCGATACATCACATGCGAACGAGGAGGTGGAACGACATCATTTTGGGGAATTGGAGCTTTGCATGCCGAGCATGCATTGTACAATAAGGGCATGGGATAGACTGTCTGGGCAATTGAGAGCTGTTCATTTCACTCCCTACTTCTCGTCATTCCCGTTGCATTCCTCACTCTTCGACGTTTCCCACCTCCAATTCTATGACACATGCACTTCTGTCCTCCCAAATATCATGGTTACAGTATATACTCATCCCTTGTACTCCTCAAATCCATACCCCTTCGCCCTATCCAGCATCGTAAACCAACATGTACTAAAAGTAATACTCTTATACAAGCTCCTCCCCGCCGCCCTCGCCTTCTTATACCACAGTCCCAAACCCCTTCTAAACAAATCTTCTCTACTATACCAAAAACCTATCGCACGCCCATACCCTTAGCGAAACTGTACCCATCTGATTCCCACAGCCCAGCCTCCTCGAAATCCAGAGTTGAAGACAAATTGGGTATGCGCTGCTGCTTCGAATCGTAGCGCGTCGCAAGTCTGTTGTTACGAGAGTGGGGCCGAATCACGCAATTCGTGTGCACGCCATGTCAACTTTTTCGTCACTTTTCGACACGCAATGGAATTTGCTTTTGGAAATCGGATCAGCCATCAAGTGAGACGAAGTAGGCTGAACGAGTTTCGTTTTCCGAGTCGAGCTCAACAATGTCCCATTTCCTAGACGCCTTGTATAACAGAATTCGAATACATAGATATGGGTATAGTAAGGAAACGGCGCATCTAATGGACTTCTGCGGTATTTCCATCCCGGAAGTAAGATTCTGCAACGCAAACGCATACATCAATCGGAGATGGTCGTCAGCGAGAGTCTGTGCATGCGCTGGTATCCAAACAAATTCTCGTCTGTGAAGGGTACCTCGCAGCCATACTCTTCGATATATGCATCGAAAGGCTTATTCTGCAAGCGATTATCGCCGCGCGGCAACGGAAGGTCCAATCCCTTTTCTCTCAGCTCAGTTTTCAATTCCATCAAATTGCCCCATAGGATGAAAAGCTTGATTTCGAGCTGTTTGAGCGCGCGAGGGTTGTTCTTCAGACTAAAAGCTCGTCAGTGATTTTGCTTTTCGTAGTGAGTGGTGCCTCCTTACTCTTGAGCGTCCATCTTCAACAGATACTGCGCCGAGCTATTGTCAACAACAACGCGCAGTTTCTCAGACTCGGCGCCCCGAGGGACCTCAGCATCTTCTACCAAGAGTACAAAGCCCCACTCCCAGCGCTCTTTCCGAGGTTCGCCGCTTTGCTTTAGCTTCTTCGGATGTTTGACCCAGGCTGAATCATTCGAAGCGTGTGCGAAAAGCTCAAGTTCAGGAGGAAATACATCGACAACGCGGACGCAAGACCGATACCGGCAGTTGATGAAAGGTAGCGTGTAGTCGTTATATTTCTCCGGCGTACGCATGCGAAGATGAGAGTTGTGATTGATTTCTGAGATTGTGGAGGATTTGTAATCGAGGTAAGCCCCTCGAACTGCACAGAGTTAGCATATATGAAGAAGCTGGTCTTGGAAGCCTCACTATTCCTATTAACACCGCTGCGTGACATCTCCCACTCTCGAGCCTTCTTCTCAAGCTCCTGCTGCTCGGCTTCTTTTGCCGCTCGTTGTCGTTCTCGCTTAGCCGTGTTTTTGTTGCGTGACGCTTTCGCAGACGGCTTTCTGGCCTCATTCTGTATAGCCTCGAAAGCTGAGTTGCCCCCACGATTCCTTTCGTATTCGTCTCGGCGTTTTTTGATCTCTGCGATGTCTGAAGCGTTCTTCAGATGACGTATGTCAACTTGTTCTTGATTCACTCTGTCTTGGTGCAATACCCCCTCAAGTTTGTTGCCGTTTGACAACTTCACCCTCATGTTTCTGAGAAAGATGAAGTCGCCCACTGCAACATTCTCGCGTACCCAAGCTGCATGTGGCTCGTAGAGTGTTACGTTGAGGATCAGGTATCCGTACGGACCTTTCAAACTCGTATCTCCCACCATGTGACTCGGTTCTTTCTCTGGATCTGCATAATACCACATGTTCTCATTGGGGGTGTAATCGGTAATCTTCAAATCGACCTGTCCGCCCATCGGATAGTAGTACACATTGACAACTAGAGCCCGGACATCGTGGAAAGAGTTGAATTGCAGGTCTTTGATCAGAGAATCCCTTTTGGAGGTCCTGGCCTTGGATGCAGCTGTGACTGCATGTTGTCGCACTTGCTGTGTTGAACTGGATGACGCATGATTCAGATGTATGACAGCCATTTGTTCTGGGATGGTAGGCTGTGGGGCTTTCATGGTCGAGTCATAGGGAAGTTTTTGACTGCCGGCTTGGAAGGCGTGGCTGAGATCTGGGACGGGAATCCTACTGCTGGGGAAGACGGTCATGGCGGACTCGAGCTTTGAACCAACGCAATTCATGCGACCCATCCATTCATCTAGCTTGAACCCGCGAAGAATGATAATATCTCCAGGGCCAGAGATCTTGGGGAACTTGCCCTGGGGTTTGAACATGCGACCGCTGATGCTGGACTGGTCGCCGACAGAGCCAGACGTGAAGTCATCTTGGATGGTAAAGTCAAGAACATGGTCGGTTCCTCTGGATGGTCGTGGACCATTGCAGCTGACAAGGACGCCTATCAGATTTGCATGCTCTCCGATAGCTGTCGCGTCCTTGATGGCGGTAAAGCCTTGGGGCAAGTGCATGGCGGCAGCTGGAGAAAACCGAAAGCCGAAAGCGGTTAGCGTGGTGTCAGGCCGTCAACGGTCAAAGAGCGAGCACATGCAAGAAACTCGCAAGCAGTTGCCAAAAAAAAGGTGACGTATGCTGCAGGTTCCTTTTTCAGTCGCGTCTATCGCATCGACTTGTTTCTGCACCGGCAGCAAACGAGTGGCGGACTGGGATGGTTATATAGAATAGTGCCTGAGACGTGGGACGCGTCGTGGGTTGGTGGTTGCTTAGGCGTAGGGCTCGAGCCAAGACCCAGTTGCTAGCGCCAATACCGCTTCGCCGCTTCCGCTTTCAAAATCACCCCTCTAGTTGGAAAGCTGACTCCCTTTTACAAACAAACACGACCCACCCAAAACTTCTCCGACTCAACACTTAATCCGTCCCCTAGAGTCGTCGCAGAAATGGCCGATAAATACATTCCCGAGCACCGTCGCACGACGTTCAAGGCCAAGAGCGCTTTCAAGCCAGATGAACTCCGCCGCCGCCGTGAAGAGCAACAGGTCGAGATTCGCCGGGCGAAGCGTGAAGAGAACCTGGCCAAGCGCCGCGGTATTGCCGGACGCGACCAGCCCGGTGCTTCGCTGGGCGCTGCCCCCGACAGCGACGATGAGGGCGGCAACATCGAGAGCCAGGTCGGTATACCCCACTATCCCGTGCTTTCGCCCAGTAGGCGGCGGGCTCTGTATGGAAGAACCAAAGGCTGACGCAATGCGATAGCTCAACGAAGAGCTCCCACAGATGGTCAAAGGCGTCTTCTCGGAACAGATCGACGAGCAGATTCAGGCCACGACCAAGTTCCGCAAGCTTCTGTCAAAGGAGCGCAACCCTCCCATCGAGCGCGTTATCGAGACGGGCGTAGTGAGCCGCTTTGTTGAGTTCCTCCGCTCCCCGCACACTCTGGTACAGTTCGAGGCGGCCTGGGCCCTCACCAATATCGCCTCGGGTTCGGCGCAGCAGACACAGGTCGTCATTGAGGCGGGCGCAGTGCCCATCTTTGTCGAGTTGCTCAGCAGCCACGAGCCAGATGTCCGGGAGCAGGCTGTCTGGGCCCTGGGTAACATTGCCGGAGACAGCCCCGCATGCCGCGACTTTGTGCTGCAGGCCGGTGCTCTCCGCCCGCTGCTCGCCCTGCTGGGTGACAGCCGCAAGCTGAGCATGCTGCGCAATGCTACATGGACCCTGAGCAATTTCTGTCGCGGCAAGACCCCCCAGCCGGACTGGCAAACTGTGAGTTCTGCTTCCTGTGCCCTATCAGAGCCAAGTGCTAATTGTCTAGCAGATTCAGCCTGCCCTTCCCGTCCTTGCCAAGCTCGTCTACTCGCTCGACGACGAGGTGCTCATCGACGCCTGCTGGGCCATCTCATACCTGTCCGACGGCTCCAACGATAAGATCCAGGCCGTCATTGAGGCTGGCATCCCCCGCCGCCTCGTAGAGCTGCTGATGCACGCCTCCACCTCGGTCCAGACCCCTGCCCTCCGCTCCGTGGGTAACATTGTCACTGGTGACGACGTCCAGACCCAGGTCATCATCAATTGCGGCTCGCTCCCTGCTTTGCTGTCACTCTTGAGCTCCACCAAGGACGGCATCCGCAAGGAGGCCTGCTGGACCATCTCCAACATCACCGCCGGCAACTCCACCCAGATTCAGGCTGTCATTGATGCCAACATCATCCCTCCTCTGATCCACCTCCTTCAGAATGGCGACTTCAAGACCCGAAAGGAGGCTTGCTGGGCCATCTCTAACGCTACCAGCGGTGGTCTGCAGAAGCCTGCCCAGATCCGCTACCTCGTTCAGAGCGGTTGCATCAAGCCCCTCTGCGACCTACTGGCATGCCCCGACAACAAGATTATCCAAGTTGCCCTTGACGGTCTGGAGAACATTCTCAAGGTCGGAGAGATGGACAAGGAGGCCAGCGAGGGCGGCGCTGGTGGCGAGCCCATCAACCGCTACGCGCTCTTCATCGAGGAAGTTGGTGGTATGGAGAAGATCCACGAGTGCCAGAACAACGCCAACGAGGAGATTTACATGAAGGCATACAATATCATCGAGAAGTACTTCTCCGATGAGGAGGGTGAGGCCGAGAACATGGGCGAGGCTGGACCCCAGGTCAACCAAGAGGGTCACTTTGGCTTCGGCGCTGCCGGCCAACAGCAACAACAAAACTTCAACTTCGCCAACGGAGGTGACTCGATGGACATGTAAGCGGATTTTCAGGTTCGCGATGAGTTCCGACGTTGTGGACGCGCTGCATCGTTTGCCGTGCAGCGCTTCCTTTATCGCCCTAGCCAGCCACAACAGTGCGGCTAGAGGTGTTTGGAGTGCCCTGGATGAATTCGGAGATCATACATGATATGATACATGACCCACGGAAGCGCCATGATTGCGAGGACCTTGTTTCCTTGGCAATACCCCCATACTTTCCCAGCTATCACTTCGCCATGATTTTTATGAAGCCTCAAAGATACACCGTCTTGTAACCCTCCCATGTTCCTTATCCGCATCATATCCCCGGCGTTGCGTGTTTGCCTAGCTCTGTCTGAAGCTCGGAACGGTTTGGGCTGGGCGGTCTGCTCTGGAATGGGTGCTCTACACAATTGGGTGGGAGGGCGACAAGTACTTTCAGTTCAGTCGCGCTGGCCAGATAGCTGAATATACTGCCGAGCCATCGGTTTGCAACACAATTTGAAGTGCTTCGTGATGATTGGACTTTGGGAGCTAGTTCTCGGAGCGCATGTGCGTCATCGGCGGAACCCTAGGTGACCCCGCCGGCACACATGCGCGCCGAACTACGCGTCTAGGCCGTGTACATGTGCTTTCTGAGTATGTAGTCGCGTGTCGCATGCGATGGAGTTGACCATTAGAACTTCGCCGCCTTGCCTTTCCACGTATCTTCCTTGCAGACATGTGTGAGCTGAATCGTGTCTCGTACCATGTCTTGGGCCGATGGCGCAATCATGGCGTACACACCGCCCTGAGCTCGCAACCCACGCACCACTATTCTTCCAAAGACTGGTGTTCATATCCAACGGTTATCCATCTCACTGCTGACGCATGGTTGTGGCATACTGAGGCGAAGAAATCTGTATAGACGCCCAGCATGTGTAGATTCATGGTAAGCATGCATCGTACCACACGTACCACAAGCTCCCGGCTAACACACACAGGTCTACAAAGGCAAAGACGAGATACTTCTCTCCGAGCTAATCCTCAATCCCTCCCACTCGATCCTCACACAATCCTTCGACTCGCGCCTCCGCCTCGTACGTCTCCCGCAGCATTCTCTAGCAGCGCCCTGATCCCCACACCCAGCTAACACGACCATCTCTTAGGACCGGCGGCGCCCACACAACGGCGATGGCTTCGGTATCGGATACTACACATCGCTGTCACTGGGCCCGACGCCCTGCGTCTTCACGTCCACGATCCCTGCCTGGAACTGCATCAATCTGTCCCGCATCGCCTCGAAAACCACATCGTCGCTCATCTTTGCCCACGTGCGCGCCACGACCGAAGGCAACCTCAGCGACAGCAACTGCCACCCTTTTAGCTACAAGTCGCTCATGTTCATGCACAACGGCGGCATCGGCGCCTTCAAGAAGATCAAGCGCCGGCTCGCCATGAGTCTAGACGAGAAATGGTTCAACATTGTCGGCGGGTCCACGGACAGCGAGTGGGCGTTTGCTACCTTTCTGGATTGCCTGCATCGCGCTGGTGTGTCGCCGGATAGCGAGGTGGAACCTGGTATTGGCTTTGGGCATAGCGTGTTGAGGAAAGCGTTACTAAAGACGATTGAGCGCATCAATGGGCTGATCAGGGAAGTGGTGGGCGAACTCGGGGTGGGCAAGGAGGATAGTAGGAGCTTACTTAATTTTGCGGTGACGGATGGTGTCAGTGTGGTTTGCTCACGGTATGTGAGTAGTCGGACGGACGAGGCAGCGAGCTTGTTTTTTAGCAGTGGGACGAGTTGGAAGCAGTTGAGGGGGGAGGAACAGCTGCAGCTGCAGGGTTCGTGCGGTGGTGATGCCGGCGAGAAGAGGGAGAGGGATTATGTTATGGAGAGGAGGGACAAGGGGAGTGATATTGTGCTCGTGGCGAGTGAACCGTTGACATTTGAACGTGGTATGTATCTTCTTCTTCTTCTTCTTCTTCTCTTTCCACCGACTTTTGTTTTCCAACAACACAATTCACTAACCCCCTTCTTCCACTCTAGACAACTGGGTCACAGTCCCCACAAACAGCACCCTCACCATTTCCAAGCAAACAGTCATGATTCACCCCATCATCGATGATTTCTACTCCCCAGATCCCGCCCACGAGCGCAGCGCAAATTTTGCCAAAGCAAAAGGCCAGACGGTCACGGGAAGCGACAAGAGGGTATTGACTGATCTTGAGGGAAGTGCGTAGTGTAGATGCGAGGGCCTTGGCTTGTTACGGTTGTCTCTTTTTTCTTTTTGGTAGAGTGCGCAATCAAGTCGGGGATTGTGCATAAGAAATGTGAGCTGGAGTCTGGTGATGGACGCCATGTGTGTGGTTGGTATCTGCGCCACGGGTGGGTGCAATGGCTGTAGGGCGCTTGCGATGCAATTGCTAGGAGAGGAGACTGATCGAGTTGGGCGTACCGTGTTTGCATTCCGTTCCCACTCTAGCTGCTTGCTCTCCGTGTGGGTGATTTACACGGCCGTTGTCTTCGGTCGCGGAGTCTTGCCATGTGCCCTTTGTAGCGGTGACGTGCTTTGTTCGTCTAGTAGCTTACGCGACGGTTAAGCTCGGGGAGTGTGGTGCTGGGCAGTGGCGAAAAGATCTAGTGATGAAGTAGACGTGTACTTGATTCTATTCGAGGTCGAAGAATGCCCATGGTCTGAGGCTTGTACCCTTGACGTGCTTTTTGGCTCGCAACTCATGCAATAGCAGTATGTTGTGGGGAAAAACGACGTGTTTGACTCAATTAGTTGGGGAAAAAAAAGTTGCACCTACGTACGTGGGTGGGATAAGCCTAGGAATCTACTAGATGCCCGTTATCTATGTATACCTGGCAAGCTTCTTCCTTGCCCCGCACTGAAGCCCTGTTCCGTTTCATACCAAGTTTGTTTAGCAATTACTCATGTCATTTCATCGTTCCTGGGCGCAGATTTCCGCTGCGTTCTTCCGTGGCATACTGTAATACGGACAATCCATGTGCAGCCTTGGCGATTTGCTCACTCAGCTCGCCGCCCAAGCGCCTATATGGCCTTTGGATGTTTCCTCTTGCGCGGCGGATATTCGCGTTCAGCCTTGACTGGATCAATCTTGTCGCCCTCCATAAGAGGGCCGTACGTGTCCACGACCGTCTTGCAAAACTCCTTCCAGCTTTGGTCTAGGATGTCGCGACCCTGCTTCTTTTCAGAATCTGTCAGGCAGCTATAGTCGATGCTCCAGCGTGCAAGCTGCTTCCAGCTGTAGAGAGACATGCTAGGCGCACCAACCATGATCTGGTAGAATTCATGTGACATAGAATTGCTACAATGAATATTAGAATCTTCTGTTGTATAGTATGGAGTCAGAAAGAAAAGGATGTCATACCTAAATAGAGAGGGGTTGTCAGAATTAACAGTACAGGGTATGCCTGCAGCTAGTAATGCCGGATACGGGTGCTCCTTCACATTCCTACATAGGTGCAGAAGCTCATTCGAGATTGGGCACAGCTCGACGCAAATGCCTGGGCTATTCTCGGTTCTTCTAAACTTCTCAATGAGATGCGGGTGCTTCATCAGTGCAAATCCATGACCAATACGCTTCGATTCCAGAGCCACTGCGTCGTAGAGATTTGACTTGTTTGGATCGTCAGAGCCACCAGTGTCGAGCAGTGTTTCTCCAGCGTGGAACATAAAGGGTATTTCCAGATTCAGCAATTTGCAGGTTTCCTTGAAAGCCACAAGTTCAGTCCTGTACTTATCGATGTTGTTGGGCCGATCCTCGGCACCTACGAGATCGAATCCTGAAAATGATTCAGACTCTGTAAACTTGGCTTGATAGTCTAGCTTTACTTACCACAGATCAAATCTGGGAATTGCATCTTAAGTTGAATGCAATGCTTCATCTCTCTCGTCATCACGGTGGGCGGAATCGATCGCGGCGTGCAATATATGATCTTGAGTCCGAACGGGAACTTATGGAGCTGGTCTTTTTCCTTTAGCTCATTTTTCTTCGCTTCAACTCCTTCAATGATGAGCTTCATCTGCGCAGCAAGGTCAAGTGCATCAGCCTCCTTTCCGCTATCACCAGGTATACTCTTGTCTAGGAGCATAGGCCGAAGCTCTGCATACATGACGTTTTCTTCAATCATCCGGTCGATGGCATCGCCTATGTATGACTTGTAAACGCTGGCATAGTTTAGTAATCCCTTGAAAGCCCTCGTGGCTTGGTTGAATCGAGCCCAAACCCTGCATCTACATTAGCAGACATTTCCATGGTGGATATAAGTTGATGTACCCATTGACAGTTTGATCTGGACGGTACGCCTCTTCTTGGCTGAGCACCATCTTCGACCGCAACCAGTTCTCAGCCGGAGTTAGAACATGGCGTACTGGCTCACCACAATTGTGGGGGCGACCTTCTCGAAAAGTCTCGGGCACTTCCTGTTGGAACATTCCCGGGAATTTCTCCTCAAACTCTTTCTGGAATTTAGCCCAAGGCATCCACACTTGCCTCTGAACCTCTGCCTCTTTGAGATCGCTCGCAGCAGTGAAGAGTGGATAATCCTTTGAGAAGATGTTCACATTAGGGTCGACAGTATCTGGATCCACGATATTGAAAACCAACTCGGTAGTACTTAATTGGCGTTCATCTTCAATTCGCTGGATGCTGCGAATATGCATATTCGTGGTTGTCCGGGCCCGTACGAGGAGTAACTCAGGATGTAGTTCGGCGTTGAAATGCAAATGCAGCAGAGCACCCTTGGGTACAATCTGGGCAATCTTGAAGAGCCTGCTTTGAGTATCTATCCGCTCCTTGTTAGTGAGGTATTGGCCACCCATATCCTGATCGTCCACATCTGGCAGCGCTTCCGAGGCCAGGTTGCCAAATGTAACGAGCCGCTCGTACTCCCTAATCACCCGTATAATAGTCGCAGCCCTTCTCTCCAGCTTGTCATGCTCGGAACTCGAAGTACTCTTTGGCCTTGCTTCTCGATCCCAGGCGTTCTCGTCTTCCGTTTCAAGGAGATGCTCTCTCTGTTCACCGTAATTCCTGAGAGCATCGACTTCGCCGAGCGCGGCTTCCCACCTCTTGTCAACTATTGTCTCTATTTGAGTTTGGTTCATATTGTCAAATTTTGTATCAACAGCTTCTGTTTCTGTAACATGTAGAGGTATCTTCCGCGTCTGATGCGGGCTCGGTGCTCTTTTTCTCTTCTTTGGTGAGTCAGCTACGGTCATGACTGGCCGGTTGGGGCCTTCTGGAGACGCGTGCCTATCACGTACAAAGCTATAGCCATAAGTCAACACAGACGCATAAGAGTGTATAAATCTTTGGGTTTGAGACTCACAATGTGGGGATCACAAGACCACACTTGGCCAACAGCCCCGGGCGGGATTTTTGGGACTCACTCGAAATTTTGGAGACTTCTTCAGTGGGCATGCCGATAATGTTTGTGATCAAATGCTAATCACCAATTGCTCCTACCGATCGGAATGAAACTGCAAGTATGAGACCCCAATGATGGCCGGACGTTGTGCACCAGCAATCAAAAGAGTACGCTGCAGCCTTACTACTTTGACCGGTCGAGGCTGTGTATAGTCTTCAATGTACAAAGACTCCTTAGCTGCCGTAGCGGTGCTTTGCTAGGAACAAAGCTTGCGACCAAGTAAGATCTAGCCGGGCGATGTAGATGGTACACCCACGTCAAGTATCGCTGGCCCGTTCTTCGGCCTAATGCACGTGGTCAATGGGGTTCGTAATGCAGTTCACGAGACCGTTTCTGGTGTAGCACCTTTGCGCTGCGCCTCGTCCCGGCAGTTATAATGAAATGTAGAAGGCTGGAACACAGCCGGTGCCTGGAGACAGCAGGTACAAAGATGAAGATGCAGAGTCGCCATCGGTTGGAGAAAGACATAATCTCGGTACATGTGCGTACTGGACATTTCAAGCCGATCTTTTTGCGCCCTTGGCTTGGGCTGAAGAGGGGGACGAGGCAGCTTGAGCGATGGCGTGTCTGAGGGCGGGCTGCAGAGAAGGAAGGAGCATTCACATACATCAGCGCACCCTTTCTGTGGTTGATTTCCCTCTTCTCTCGACGCCCTGGATAGATGCGATACCACTTCGGACGTCTTCTTGAAACAATGCAGCGGTGGGTGCAGGTGTCGCCGTCCGGTCGCGTCAGGCGCGCGCCTATTCTGGTATTGCGGAGAGTTGGCGATGGCTGGTGCTGTTCAGCTCCACTTGGACTTGGGGCGCAGCAGTTGGAAAGGTCGCGACAAGCGGATTAGTTACGGAAAAGAAGATGGGAGTTGAGTTAGGCGAATTCCCATGGGTTGTCCGACTGAGGCTATGCAAAAGTCACCCGTGCTGTTCCCTGGAATCTAGCCATGCCCCTCACTGCCCTTCAGTCTGAGGCACGCGCCAGCCAACTGGGGCTGTGGCAGGTGGGATTGCACCAACACCCGCCCGCGTCCCCGATACAGCGCTTGGACTTCTGCCTGGACTGGTGTCAGATGTGCCATCCAGCCGTACCACGCTGGGCGACGCAGGCGTTTTTTTGGCCCCCAGCTTCTGTGCGCGCGTGCGCATTTTCCATGCTCCACGAACACGTCGTCACCACAATCATGCGGCCCTTTCTCGCCTCTATGGTGCATCGGGCTTATATTGCCCTCTAGCCAGTTTCCCACCTCATCGTAGCGCTCGGAATTGAACCCATGCATCCTTTCTGTATCCTTCAGCCTCCAATTTCTCCCCAGCATTGAAGACGTCGAGGCTCCTGTCGACATGTATTGGCTCCCATCAGACGAAAATGGCAACATCACGTACAATGAACTACAACTCGATATTGTTGGTTTCCTGGCCATCTTGGGAGAAGGTTCCGTGCTGGCCAACGCTCAAGTCTCGACCCTCTCGAAATGGATCTTTTTACCGCGACTAATCCCAGCCCCCCAAGCTCTGATGCGACCAACGAGGCCAAACCAACTTGAACCCTTCGCCGGGCATGTGACTGGAATCATATCCGGCAACCATCGAGACAACATAAACCATATTGGGAATATCGTTTGGTAAGTGCACCCAATGTAAGAAAGTTGGTGATGGCCACACGTGCACAAAACACCACGCCTACCAACATCACAACAGACAATTTTGCAACGTACGAGCCCGTGCCATGCTAACCTGTGTGTTCTAGTGATGCCAATAATCTCGCTGACTTCTCGGTACGCGTCGTTAGGATTGAACGTACTGGCAAACAGTCCCTCAAGGCCAAGACATTCGCCCCACTGACCGTCGTCCTGTTCATCGGCTTCGCCCTGTCCGCCCTCCTCCTCGCCTTGTCGATATGGCAAGATGACGGCATGTCAGTCGTAGCGACTGTGCTCTTGTCGCTCCTTTCGAGTCTGATTGGATTAGCGAACAAGTGGACCCTCAGGCTTCCTGAGCGTAAGGTCAAGGAAGCCAAGGTTCCTCGAGGCGACGTCGTGATCCGGTACCCCAAGGGAAGTTTCCTCGTCGTCCGGTGCGAGGAAGACGTCGCTCGAGAGCTATACTTTGCGCCCGAGAGCATCGATTACCTTCTCACACACGCTCCCGTGTATAGATTGTTAAGTCTGATAGGCACCATGATGCTCATGGGTGGCGTCATCTGTCTTGCCAATGCCCAGATCCAAGTTCAGATTGCGTGGGCTGGCGCTTATATGCTGCTTGGAGCCTCGTACTGGATTGTCGCTGCGTTGCCCGGGAAGATGCATTGGGATACCTCTTGCTATACCGTCACCAACGAGGCCCTTTCTGACTCGACCCCAAACAAGAAGGGCTTTCCATCGGAGAACCACACGTTTACACAGGCACTGTGGAAAGCCATTGTGGTCACTAAGAATACCGATTGGGTGCGCAGAAGCGATACGTGCCCAAATACCCCAGCATGGGAAGAGTGGCTGTTGGCTGCCAAAGCATGCAGCCGAGACGCGAGGTTGAGCGAGAAAGAGTTGAAGCCAGGCTTCAAGACGTGGGAAGTGCCTAATTGGAACCCCCAAAAGGCGCTTGGCGCGTTGCTGAACAAGCAAGCCATGAAAAACAGCGAGGCCTTTACACAAACTCTTCAAGAGGTTTAACAACACAGGCTTTGGAACTTCTGACTGCGTTTCTGCGACATTTCTTTTCGTTTGGGTTTTGCATAGCGCTGGGAAACGACCGACCAAATCATCATCAAATGACTCATAACCAAGACCACCATGTAGTCCGACTCATTTAGCGTACTCCAATTATATACCATCGATATGCACCATGTATCAACACACGTACTGTCAGCATTCGGCGCATTCATCTTGTACTCTTTTCCACAAAAGCCAGCATATGCATCGCATATTTGGCGCTTTGGGCGCTCTCCGTGCACATTCCTGATGCTACGTCTCCAATGTACGGCCTCTTTTCAAGTAGCGCTCTTCCACCGCTGCTCATACTCGACTTTCCTTTTCACAAGACTCCTTAGCCACGCATCTAGGGTCTCTGTTTCAGTCTGGGCGTCGATATCCATGGCCTCAGCCTCGGCTTCTAGTTTCACACCACCCTCGTCTTCGTCGACTTCTCCACAGCATGCATCCTCGGCCATCTGACTTGCCCCGTTCCACTCCTCGTAACTGAATTTTCCATCGCTCTCGCCAAGTAGCATCTTCCTGTCTCCCGAGAAAGCAAAGACGTGTACCGAACGTATCGGTTGCGCGCGCAGAAGTTGGTTTGCGGTCGGCGAGAGGAGCGGCGGGAAGGCGTTTGCCGATGGTGAGGCGGGTTGCGCGACGAGTACGGAAGTTAGGGTTGTGCGGAGGGGTATCGAGGCAGAGAGGAGGGCGAGGAGAGAAGTGTGCAGAAGATGTGGGAGAAGAGTGAGAGACTGCGACGATCAGCCTTCTGCCATGTTAATGAGGACATGGGCAGAACCAACAGTATTGACACGGGCCGTACTATCTTCCTCTGGCAGGCTTCTCACTTGAAGCGTGATCTGCACCAGCGTGCGGGGCATCGATCGCGTCAAGATTATACTACGGAGCGTGTTGTGAACGAGCGTCTCGAGGTGACGCTCTCTAGGGCCTTTTACTCTTGTGAGTATTCCAATCTGTTTCCCGGCTATGGCAAGGATATACATACTTCCTACGCCCATGGCTGGCCTGACATTGACCTCAATTGCCGCCTCCTCTGGCAGTTCATCGCGTCGCTGTACCTCGATTGGTCCGTTGACAGCGCCAATTATCGAATAGCCATGATGCGTGTATGTCGCCGAACCATTAGCGCGATTCAGATGCGTAAGGGTAACCGTGGGGGTGACCATGGCTTTTGCAGTCGTATGCGCGCGTCGCGTGGTGATGTCAGATGGCCAATGTCGTCCAAGCTGCGGGAATGATGCGATGATTTGCAGGAGGCGTGGGCGACTGGGATTTCCCGGTGCAAAAGCTAAGAGACAAAAGAGACTGTGTCAAGGTTGCAGGCCACTTGAGAATGCACAGCGAATCGCGAACAGAAGGTGTTATTACTTCCCTCTCCCCAGTTCCACCCACGCCAACAACCCAAACCCATCACCTAAAAGTTTTGGTGGGGAGAAGAAAGCTCTGTCCACACGACGCCACGCGCTCGCAGACCGAGGTTAGCTAGGAGCGCATCACCGCGGCCAGCTCAGCCATCAGCTAGCCAGTTACCCTTGTCCCCTCTGCGCGTCGGCGACGGAATTGTTGGCGACCAGCCTCCGGGTATCGCTACTTTCACCGCTACCACAATCCAGCGCGTCGTCTAGAAACCGCCACTCACCGTTTCCCTGGACACTGTAAAACTTGTATCATCCGGTTGTAGTGTGGTAGCATACGAACAACAGCCAAACATGGCGGGCCCATCGCGCAACGCATCGCCCACCAAGCGTCTGATGACGGAGCTGCAAACCTACCAAGTCGACAGCAACGACGTACTCTGGGAACTCGGGCCGACCGACGACGATATCATGCAATGGCGGGCCGTCATGAAAGGCGTGCCAGGGACGGCATATGAAGGTATACCTGCCTACCTACCGCCTCCCGTCTCTTCTTTCCACAACTTACCCTCCTAACAACCCACACTCTTCAATACATTCGCTAACACTTCACCACCAAAGACGGCTGCTGGCTCCTCTCCATCTCCATTCCCTCCACCTACCCGCTCACCCCACCCACAATCCGCTTCGTAACGCCCATCTGCCACCCCAACGTCGACTTCAAAACCGGCGAGATCTGCCTCGATCTGCTGAAAACTTCTTGGTCGCCTGCGTATACCATTTCCACCACTATGACGAGCATACACCAGTTGCTTACTAGTGCCGAGCCTGATAGCCCGCTCAATGTCGATGTTGCCCAGCTCTTCCGCACCGGTGATGAGGTGGGCGCGAGGAGTTTGATTAGGTGGTACACGGTTAGTGAGAAGTATGAGTGGAAGCCGAGGTACTAGGGCTGAGAGATAGAGAGATGAGGTTAGGGAGCGAAACTAACAGTGTAAGTAATGCGGGTGTTTTTGCGGAGATTGATTCTATGATTTGGGCGTTTTGTTTTTCTTGCTTGGCTTGTTGGGAATGGGAGATACCTACCGTTTTTGTTGAAGAGCACGCGGTACCTAGAAGCTTGTTTTGTTCAAGGAGAAGGCTTTCTTGGAATCATATCTTGATTGCGCGTACTTGGCCTTGTACCTCTCCCTCTCTCTCTCTCTCTTACATAGAGAGATAGCACTGCATTGCGGCATCGCTTGAGTTTCTCCCGAACGGTAACAGCTCGGTAGAACAAATACTTGCTTGTCTCAATCTTCGGTGCTTTGCTTCCACGTCCTACTTGCATGTATGTTAGCCATCTATCATGCAACGCGTCTGTGACACAGCCAATGTTGCTTTTGGCGCGCTTAAACCTCAGCCGACGCTCAGCCATCCCATCCGCAATGGGCAACGTGACTTTGAACGCCGATGCAGCACAATGTGTCAAACAGACTCCCACCCCCCTCAATAAAAGGCCAAGTATAATGGCTCACACTACAGAACAAGGCAGGCCTCGCTCCAGTGGAAGCTAAATGATGTGCATTCATGAGGCATACAAGCTGCCCAACGCTTTGCTCCACTGTGGCAGGCACGAAAGAGGTAAGAACAAGCACCAAACTTGACGAAGATTCCGCATCTAGTCTAGAAAGGACTAATCTGCACAAATTGAATCAAAAAAAGAAGCAATCGAGTCATGAAACACACTGCGGTAAAGGCGCACGCTCAGCTCCAATTCCTCTTTTCGTACGAGGCGTTTACTATCGTTCGTGTTATCCCGCCCCACCTAATGTCCGTTACTTCAGCTGGTAAGCGCTCAAGCCACACGCACACTACGCAAGCCTTGGTGCACGTTTACTTGCGCCTATGCGTTTCCTCGTCTTATCTGCCTTGCAATCCTACTTTCCAGATTCGCTAACACCATGTGGGCATGCGTGATCGAGCCGTGGTGGCGGTGGAGCGAGAAGGGGGCGTAGCTGATGCGCAGAGATTGTGCGAGATGGGTCATATTCTCCCAAACATATCGTGGGACATGTACTTGAATACTTTTTTTTAGCTTTGTTGACAATGCCATCATGGTGTGACAGGGCCGGTTCAACCCGTGGTGACTGTCCACTGAGTGCGTCGCCAGCCTTGGCTCGAAACCGTGAGGGTCTTTTCAAGAAGCGAGGCGGGCTCGGGGATATTGGCTGTTGACACTCGGCGAGAATATGCGATAGTTTCTAGTTCTTCAGGCGATGTATCCGACATCGATTCCGTTTTGATGGCTGGCGGCCGGGTTTCGCTTTCGATTCTATCAGCCTTTTCCACCCCAATCGTCGGCAATGGAAGTGGATAGTAAGGTGCATCGTAGGGCCCTGGGAGGCTTTGCGGTGGCGTTGTCCACGGGTATATGGGTAGAAGAGACGATTGAAGGATCTCCTTCTCAAGTGATTGAAGGTAATGATTTGGCCTTTGGTCCCGTAGTGACTGGCGGGCGTCTTCGTCTTTGCGCTCCTCAATGCTGGAATTCCTTTGTGAGTCAAAGGCTGAGTGCTTCTCTTTGCTCTTGATCGTTTGTTCCTCCTCGCCCTGCGACGGGTCCCTTATTTCTCTTCCGACTGACTTCTTCCCTTTGTCGATTGATGAGTCGCCGTGATCCGCACCGGAATATACCATCCTTCTTTTCATCCTCCCGGAAATTCCAGCAATTGATCGGAAAACGGAAACAAATAGAGATACTAGCAGGATAGCACCAATGAGATTGTGGGCTTCGGACAAAGCATGCCAGCTCAGAGTGCTGGGAATTTTGGGGGGTATCGGAAGTGGAGTCATGTGAAGAGAGATGACGACGATAGAAGAGGTATAGGTCTTAGTATAATCCACTTAGACAAGCCAGAGTGTTGATGTCCTGCAGATTCGGGTAGCGCTAACCATTTCGTCAGTAACCCGACGGGAATGCGGCCGCCTTTTATACTACATACCTTGAAGAAAGGGCAGAGAGAATCGTTAGCATAAGCTTCGGGATACGAATCCCCCCCGTCAATATTATCAAAATCAAGGTAGTATTACTCGCGTGCAAGCGCTTTCTAGTACCTGTAGGACTTGCGCCGGGGTCCTGTGTATAAATAAGGAAGTCGGGGAAGCTCGCACGTCAGCCGGGAATATTCCTGCATGGGTATTCCTACAACGCCTCATGATGAATTATTTATTTGTCTTCACGGTGACATCAGTAAGCTCAGATACCGTTGAAACATCGTCATGTCAAGGTGCTAGCTCGCCGCGATCTGGTGACAGAGGCGAGGACGCAAAGTCAAGCGTAAGCCCAAGCATTTGCCAGTGAAGTATAATGCAACAAAGCACCGTCATTTTCAGCTGTATGGAGCCAGCGGTAGGCGTACATGACAGATTCTGCTGGGGTGGGCATGGTTTGGTGCGTGGTCTCAACAAGTCAACCAGCGTCCTCGTGACTTGGCGAGTGCATCTTCAGCTGGAGTGCGCGATGGTGGCGTTGCTTTGTGGCGCTGGTCTCGTTGGTTCATCAAGCGAATTGGCAGGGATGGCCCGAATTTTAACCCTGTCCGAAGGTTTAACAGCAAGCTGGCGTTGAACGCCTTTGATCGAGCATTCACACGGAAGTCGATGCCGCCGCGCGCTTCCTGTTGCGCGATCGTGGAGGTGAAAGGGGTGTGGTGGGGTAAGTCAAGGCGTCCCGTGATGGGTGGGTTTCAGTTTCGGCAAACACGCCAGCCGAGCGGCAAGTACTATCGATACACTTGTCGACATACCAAGAAGCAGGTAAGAGGGGCTTCTAAACAAAGGAGCGGTATCAAACAAACTAGTCGTAACGCACACATGTGCGCACCAACAATCTCAGGGAGAGAGAGAGCCACTGGGTATCTTTGCTTTTTGCAGGATCTTCTCTCGAGATTTCGTGCAGCAAAGAGTCGTTTCATCGTACAACAGACGGGCATTAGACGAACTTGGTTTGATGGCTTCGGCTATGTTTCTATTCTCACTATGACTAGGTTTCAACAAAGCGGTGCCCATATTCAACAGGATGCGGTCACTAATGACCACGCCCGTCTTTCTCGGTTTGGGACCTGATTCGCCTACTTTCCGCGATCTCGATTCTCTGTGATCTAGATCTAAGTATCAAAGGACACAGGTTTTCTGTGGCGAGCTAGCATCGTGAGGTGGTGTGATGGCTAGCTGGACTCTGTGGGTCAACTATGTCGATGCACATTTGTATGGAGGACTATGTTCCTAGCTATAAGCCTCATTTCCTTGACTTTCGTAGGGTCGAATACATGGTCATGTATTCCTACCTTGCTTTTGCCACCTGGAAGTCCACCGCCAAACTTCCAAAATGCCGGCCCTGGTGCTAGTAACATATTCCCATCTCAGTAGAGCAGCTATTTTAAAAGTCGATAACCTAGACACACCTAACAATCCATGCGTAGATCCAAATCGCGTCTCGCAAAAACCTGCCTGTGATCTCGGTCACGCCGTTGCAAGGCTGAAGATCTACGTCTAGATCCCCGGCCAAGTTTTCTTGACTCAGCTGGCTCACGATGCAACAACAGGAACAAGACTTTACTAATGAAGATACGGGATCAATACATGTCGCATACTTACTCCCTTAAATTCAGAGACCCCAGATGCCGCTTACTAGCCCGCTTCGAGATCCAGCTCGATGTGTTTCTCATTACGGCGATGCCGTTGCCACGTCAACACGTGACCCGCCCCGTACACCAGCGTTTTCGTATCGTATCAGTGAACACTCGAACTACGATACAAAGTGCGGCACCAAGATGTTTGGTGGAACTCTAATATGGGATTCCAGCGAGCCGGCATAGAGGGAGATATGATTGCATTATGAGTTATTGTTACTTGAGGAACATACAGCCACGAAAAGACATCTGACTTAGCCCGAGTGGCGCTCGGCCTATACACGGGCTCCGACTGTAGTAAAAGAACCTTGTGGCATATTCGTAGATACCTCTAACCTGCAACTTGACTGTATAGAAGAAACCAATGCGCGCTAAGTCTTGTTTACTGGCCACCTACCGCGGAACTAGCCCTGCAACCGCTCCTTTTCCAATCGCGCTTGTTTCACTGACGCTTATAACAGACAAAAGGGTGATTTTTTGTTTAGTTTCTTTTCCTCGACTGTATCGAAAAAGATCTCCGGTTTGTTAAGACCGTCTGGTGCGACAGTGACGGGACGATTGTGGTCGAAGCCGGGAGGAAAAATATGCGTGACCATGACAATCATGGAAATTTGCGAGCAGAAACATGGCTCCGGGTTTCATTCCATCTGTGTCCGTTCAAATGGGTGCCAATGTCCAGAAAATCGATGCCGCCGAACCTGACATCCTTACAAATCCGGACACCATGCAGCCAAAGCGACATCGGTCGTTGGAAGTCACGTTCGCAACTTCGAGCACTGTAATAGGCCGGTGCGGTGATAGAGTCCCAGAGCCTCCCCGGTAAAGAAACTGTAGGCCGAGGCCGGAATACATATACAGTTGGCCAACAGTTACTTTTGGCTTCATCGCCAAGCTACATTTGCCTAATGTCAACAAATGCGTACCCACGCAAACATCTTGGTAAGCAACGGTGGTGTGTTCCGCCGGTGACAAGCCCCCGGCATTCCACAAAGAGCTGATTGTAGCCAAACTGTAGAACACGACGCCCAAGAATGCATTCTTGCAACACCTTTGCCCGTCGGTTCAGGGGTTCGTCGATGACTTTTCGAGCCCAAATATTGGGCTCAGGCGCGGCCACATATCGGCTATGTTGTTTCTCTTGGTGAATCCTCCATTCAATGTAAAAGTAAGTTGGCAACACAATATGTAGACTCTCTGCTTTAAAAGCATCCTTTCCGACCATCTTCCACGCCAATAGCAGCAATGTTCATGAAGCAGGATCGATATACCTTGCTTATCAATTCGCTTCCATGCTCCCAGTCTCCTTTGTCGTCTTGAACGATGCACAAAGAATCATTCCACAAGAAAAAACAAAGAGAAGTATTGCATCGGGTGTGATTCTGGATACAGATCCCTAACCACAACCTGATAAGATGCCAATCCTCGGGCGAATTGGTAGACGGCGAAGGTATGTATACTTCCCGGCTGGCTGTGAACACTGTCGGATTAACGCGGTCTGAAACCAAACTGAGGGGCCACACCCACCTTCTAAATCCTTGACAATTTGAAATCAAATCTATAGCTAAGGCCCCCGAGGTTGGTGGAGATGAACATGATTTCAACCGAGCTTTGCCAACTCGGCGAAGAGGTATCAAACTCGCACCTGATCGAGGAGAACGTCTTCTTCGGTACATCTTGTGTGCGAGTAACTCCTCTGCGGCTTCAGTTTGCACTAAGCGCAGCATTGAATGGAGCATCGGGCTCGAAGTGATGCGCCATGGTGCATGGTAAGTAAATTCAATGGAAGCAACGTGTATCCATTCGAGTGGGAATAAAATCTGGGCGTCTCAAACTATATATGTATGCATGATGATAGACCTCAGTACCTTGACGGACGGCGAGGAGGAAGCGTCTACGCCTGGGCATCGAGTTGGAACGCCGGCCGGCCTTCTCTCCAATCATCAAATTCCTTCTCTCCTGGCATCTCTCTACCGTCCGAGAGCCTGAGTCGTGGGAAAGGCCTCGGCTCGCGATCATAGCAAGGCTCTTTCTGGGCCAGTTCGTCGTTGACCAAAACAAGGGCACCGGAATGCCAGCCTGCAGCACTTACCCGCAGAGCAAAGTAAGCACCCAGTCCGTCTTCACCCTCGTCTTGATCCCATGCTCTGGCCTCCTGTTCAAACCACTCGCTGACTTCTCCCTGCACAGCTGGGTCGCTGTCCCACATTTCTCTGCGTTCCTCACTTTCCTGGGCGTGAGCTTGATCATGCGCGGTCTGCGCGAGCCATTCGTTCTTCCTCGCATCGAACCAGACATGCCGACCCGACGTATAGGCATGGGGTAGTAGATGACCATTTCCATTGAATCGGTCATACACGACGCCGCGGGCCTTTCCGACTGTGCCATCGCCATTCGCGCCTAGACCTAGCGCGCCGCAAGCACTATTCTCAGTCCCATATGATGTGATCTTACCGTTTGCGTGGAGCGCGAGGTAATGATAATCGCCGAAAGCAACGGAGATGACATCGCTATGCTGTAGAGCCGGTATGCTCTTGAGGCCGATCAGACCGGTCTGCTCGGGACTGGCATATCGATGGCGCATGCACGATTCAAGGTAGTTTTGATCGCTGGTGAGGACTTCACCATCTCTGAAAACTGCGAAGCTGCGGAACGAGCCTTGAACATCAAGAGGGGCTCCTCTCTCATGCCGTAATTGGCGCAGTTCGAGGACTTCGTCGATTCTGTTCTTCTCCCCGAACTTTCCACAGAACACCTTACCCAAATCTGTGGTAAAAACCACGTAGTGCTCTAACATAATATAATTCGTCACTGCTCCCACTTGTTCACCCAGGTCTCTCTGCGCATCAGACTCGTGGGCGCCCTTGACTCGCTGATAACTAGTCTCGGGAACTTCCGCATGCTCCATTACAAGCATGGTATCCGTGCCCTCATCGCCATGATCCCGTTCTACTGGATCCCACACGATTATGCCAATGCCATTCACGAGGGCCGAGCTCCTACTCCACCCTGCTACGACTTGCTTAATCTGTCCAAATGTCGATGTCGTGTCCGATGTCCGATGCAAGGAGAGCTCGTTGATCTGTAACGTCGCAAACTTAACTTGCAAAGCAGGCCTTTTTGTATCAAACCACGACCACAGTCTACCACTGTCTGAGAGGGCTAGTATATGTGCTCGACCGGAAGAGAATTGACGAATAGCGACGGTCGGCTCTTCGTATTGAGCTCTGGCAGCGTTGGAAGGGTAGCCTTCGGGAAAGCCGAGCGTTTGCAGAGGCCGCCTGTCATAGGTGATTCGCTGACCGTCAAGTACTCCAGCGGTATGAAGGGATCCTTTTGAGGTAAGAAGGGTTGTCGACCAACCTCTGCAAGCTTGTATTAGCGATTAATGTGGCAGGAACAAACAGACACGCGCGATCAAACATACCCGCACTGCATGTCCGCAATAACGCCCAGATCTCGTGTGTTGTCCATCTCGGTAGGATGCGATTCATGCATATTGCGTCTGGTGCGCATGCCCGGCCGTAGTAGGCCTGCCCTCAGCCGCTGTGGAGGGGTTGGTGCATCGGGCAAAGCCTCTGTATCATGCCCCAGACGATTGTGTTTGTTATCGCCCCACGTGAAGACACGGCTTTGGGTAAGCAGGCGACGGTACATCTTTTGCCATCGGACCCCGTCATTTTGGACAACTGGCTGGTTGGGTATGCGGAAAGTAATACGGGTAACGTAGCTCCAATAGGCAGGATCGAGTCGTATCGAGGGCTGCTGGAAGGACTTGCATGTACTACATAGGGCAAGAAAGTTCTTCGCATCTAGGTACGGGAATACGAGTACGAGGATATCGAGTGGGAGGTCTGTGAGCGACGTGACCTTTTCGGCCATTGTTGTAACAGTGAGGCGGCCAAGGCCTTTGAGCGTCTGCGTGGAGGGCTTTCAGTCGTGATAGTACCGTGGTCTGGAGGTTGGAGTATGCGGATTTGTAGTGGATGACGGTACAGACAGACAATAGAGGGGGCAATGTAGGCCAAGAAGACGCGTAGACATGTGCCTGTATTATGGTGGAAGGGGGGTCATGTCCAATGACGCACGAACCGCACACGGGGATTCTTGGCGCGGGACATTTCCGTTTTGGCGCTAATCCCAAACCGGCCACCGAACTTCTGACTCAATTCACGACTCTATTAAATTTCCGCTTGCCTGGCAAAACGTACAACTACACGCATCCCACGGCTCCGACTAACCATTTCGGGCCACATATATCCACCGGAGGCTACAGCATCTCCATTCAATCCCGATTCAAGACCAGGGAATTGCAAAGCTACCCCCACTACATCGGGCGGTCTTACACCTGACTGGCCACAAACCAGACGTGAACAGCAGTCACAACAAAAGGATCGGTACCATGTCTGAGCCAACCGCTTCCGAGCCGGCGCAAGCGCCTGTATCCGACACGGGAGCAGTTGCACCAGCACCATTATCAGCACCTGCACCTCAAGAAGCCGCACCTGTGACCACAAATGGCGATGCCACAGACGCGTCTAAAAAACTCTCACCAGCAGAGTTGAAGAAGCAGAAGCAGGCCGAGAAGCAGGCGAAAAGAGCACAGGCTAAAGCTGCTGGCGGCGCACCAAGTCAACATCAAGGGCCTCCGAAAGATGGTCAAAAGCAGCAGAAAGATTCAAAACAAACATCAAAAGACGACAAGTCAAGACCCATGGCACTACGGCAACGATCGTCGCAAAACAACACGCCAGTAGTGAAAGAGCCTGAAAAGAAATCGAAGAAAGACAAGGAGCCAAAGCAAACTGGCCTATTCTTCGGTCATCTATACAGCCAGCCTAAGCAACAATCCCTCGTAGGAGCATCAAAGGATGTACACCCGGCAGTCCTGGCGCTGGGTCTCCAGTACAGCAGTTATGCAATCTGCGGTAGCACAGCGCGTATGGTAGCTATGCTTCTGGTGTTCAAAACCGTCATCGAGGCATATCAGACGCCTCCGAACACCAGTTTGGCCCGGCATCTCACTAGCCATCACCTTGGTCCTCAAATCGAGTTCTTGAAGAGCTGTAGACCGCTCAGTATTAGCATGGGAAATGCTATTAGATGGCTAAAGGACAGTAAGTCGGCGTTTTGTATTGTATTGGGCAAGCCGAGGAAAGCATCCCGTGCTAGTCCCCCACCAGTTTGCCACTCCGGCATTTTGAACCTTGTGCTGATCCTATTTTGCAGTCATCATCAAGATCGACCCTTCGACCCCAGAAAATGAAGCCAAGCGCGATCTTATCGAAGAAATCGACATCTTCATTCGTGAACGTGTCACAGCTGCGGACAGGCTCATCCGAGACTTAGCTGCCACCAAGATTCAAGCCGGAGACGTGATCCTGATCTATGCAGCATCCTCCATTGTCGAGCAGACCATCATACATGCTCATGACTCTGGAATTCCCTTCACAGTCATCGTAGTCGATTCCAAACCACTGTTTGAAGGCAAGCAACTAGCGCGGAAGCTTGCAAACCGGGGTATCACCGTACGGTACTACCTTGTCACAGGAGCCTCGCACGCAGTCAAAGACGCCACCAAGGTTTTCCTCGGGGCGCACGCAATGATGTCGAACGGCCGTCTTTACTCTCGCGTTGGCACAGCATTGATCTCCATGCTCGCCTACTCGCATTCTCTACCCGTCATCGTTCTCTGTCAATCCGTCAAGTTCACCGAGAAAGTCGCGCTCGACTCAATTGTTGGCAACGAAGTTGCTCCAGCAGAGGAAATCCTCTCTGAAGCCGAGCGACGCGATCTACTCCCACTGAAATCGCGTTTCCCCGCCCCAAAGACAGAAGACAAAGCAGCCTCAGACGATGCATCCGCAGACACAACAGACGTTCTAAAATGGATCGAAGACGCCAAAAACCTGCATCACCTCCAGGTCCTCTACGACGTCACGCCTGCTCAATATATCAACATGGTCATCACCGAATACGGGAGCTTGCCACCAAGCTCAGTCCCCGTCGTTCACCGCCTGAGTACGAACATATGAATCCTGTCCAATGTTTCTCTTCCTGTGTTCAGATTACTTCTTCAAAGCACGTACTAACATTCGGTGTTTCAGGAACTGAAGAGCAGGACATAACGCCTTCTAAGAGGGGGGTACGCCAGGCTACTGGATGGTAGAGTGTTTGTTGTGTTGGAAAGGCATACTTGGTTATTAGGATGAGGAGAATGACCAGTGTCTCGGCCTATTTTCCTTCCCAGTGTTACGATTAGCGTACGAGAGGCGTTGATATGCGAAAGCGGGGCCAAGACACCACGTAGATAGTTTCCACTTGCGTGCAAATTCCAAATATCACTCTGCCATTCGACTTTTCTACGAAGAATCCTTAAGACTTATCCTTCATAGCCCGCAGTGCTCCCATGACGTCAATTGGCTCAGTCTTGTCAGTGACCTTTTGAATCTCAGGGTCGGTAACGCGCATGAACACATTATGCTTCTTCTCATCGCCAATCGTGAACCTTCCCTGCGTCTGCTTATTCTCCTGCGAAAACGTGTCAAGCTTCTTGATCGCAGCATTGTTTAGCACGCTTTTCGCGAACTTGACATTGCCTTTTGTGTACTCGTGTCCAGGAAAGACCTTGGTGTCTTCGGGAAGCGCGGCTAGCGTCTCGTTGAGCGCTTTGTGCATCTGCTCGGGGGTTCCTTCAAAGAAGCGGCCGCATCCGCCGATGAACAGCGTGTCGCCAGTAAATACCGCCCGGTCGTTGCCATCTTCAAAATAAAAACAGATGCTGTCTTGGGTATGGCAGGGAGTGTGTAGTGCTTTCACGTTGATAGATCCAATACTGAAGGTCTCGTTATGGCCGGGCGTAGTGGAGACTTTGTCGCAGTCGCGTCCGCCGATCACAGGTAGGCCGAAAGCTTTGATCTGAGAACCTAATTAACTTTGTCAATTCACGTTGAGCGTGCCTTTTGGAGCCTACTATCTCAACATTGCCTCCGGCATGGTCGTGATGGCTTTTCAAACGTATCAGTATGCTTCAATTCGATAGAATAGCAAACCTACTGGTGGGTGTTGATGATCTTGGTCAACTTCAACCCTCCGGTGCTGGTTTGCTCCCGCAAAATAGGAAGCACTCTGAAAAAAAAACTGTTATTTACCACTCAGAATCCGATTGACTCATGCTTGAACGTACTGTGGTGGGTTTGCCGGATCGATGATCACGGCTTCCTTGGTCTTGTCGTCGGACACTAGGTAGGCATAGTTGTTGCCCGTGCCCTCCCCTATTGAACCAGTGAGTAGGTCGATCGGCGCCATTTTCCCATCATGGTGCTCGTACACATTGGAATTGATTGGATATGCATGGCTCGTGCAGGTACAGATGAAGGCTGCTTGGCGTTAGCTTCCCCCAACACGTCAGATATGGCTGCAGCCTCTTACTCTTGCGATGGGACGAGCGAGAGATGACAACGAGTATCGCTTGATGGGTGCAGCAAAAAGGCTCATAAGGAAGACACTGAAGACGATTTGGCGTATTGTTAACGATGTCATGGAGCCTTGAGATCGGAGCGACAATGACGTTGTTGCTGTTTATCGATAAGCACAAGGTCACGTGGAGGTGGACCCACCCTTCACCCCACATGTAGGGAGTAGCAAGACGCGTGCCCGTCGTTCATCGAATATCATCATTACTACAATGCAAACACCTATAGGCTCAATTCTGTTGGATCGCATGATATTCTTATGGGAACAACCTCATGGTAGATGAATACGTTTGTCGTTCGGTAATATGAAACTACAAGTGCAGAGAGCACCCCACACAAACCCGATCGTACGCCACGGCCATGCACATGAACTCGTAAACAAACATTCCACAATACAAATCTTCGTCAAAGCATCGACTTAATCTCCTTCTCAAGCTCCGGCTCAGACTTCGAGCCCTCGCCGCGTAGGCGGCGTTCCTGAGGATCATGCAAGGGGTCTCGCGTTACCGTGGCCTTGATCTTCTTGCCAAAGTACTCAATCTCCACGGACTTTCCTTCGCTAGTACTGCTCGGAAGCCATGCGTATGCGACAGGCTTGCGCACAGTGTAGCCGAAAGCAGCGCTGGTGACGTAGCCCGCTCTTTTGCCATCGACGAACACGGGCTCCTTACCCAGCACCATCGACCGACCGTCGTCAACAGTGAGACACCTGAGGCGGCGAGGTGCTAATTTCTTCGATAGCTTCTCCAAAGCACCCTTGCCAACGTAGTCCGCCTTCTTATCCATTTGAATTGCATATGTCACCCCGGCTTCCCAAGGGTTGTGTTCGGACGTCATGTCGGTTCCCGAGGCTCTAATACCCTTCTCGATCCTTAAGCCATTGAAGGCGGCGCGACCGGCGGCGATGAGTCCGTGAGGCTTGCCTGATTGCCACAGAGCATCCCAAAGCCGCTGGCCATACTCAGGCGTAGTTTGGATCTCCCAACCATACTCTCCAACAAACGACTTTCGGAACATAGTGACGGGGATACCTACTATGCTGCTTTTCTTGACACCCATGTAAGCTAGTCCTTTGTTACTATGGTCGTCCGAACTGATCGTCTGTATTACATCTCGGGCCCTGGGGCCCCACAGCCCAAGGCTGCATGTGCTGCCTGTGATGTCTCGTACTTGCGCCCACTGACCGGGTGTGTGTTTGTCTTGGCGGCGAGCCTCGCGCGCGAGGTAAGCAAGATCCGTTGCTGTGTTTGCGCCCACTTGGAACAGGTATTGTTCAATCCTTGATACGAATATATCACTCAAGACGCCGCCGTGAGCGTTGACAAGCAAGCTGTGAACTATAGCGCCAGGCTTTCCAGAGACATCGCTGGTCGTGAGCCTTTGGAGCAAATGGGCTGCACCAGGCCCAGTCACCTCGAAACGGTGGAAGGTGGTCATGTCGTACAACGCTACTGCGTTCCTTGTCTTCCAAGCTTCGGCTGCAGCGATGGGCGAATAGAACTTGGATGACCAAGCATCACGGTCGACCGGCTTCCATTCGTCCGGCAATGTCTGCACCAAGCCTGCATTGGCTTCGTACCAGTGTGGACGTTCCCAGCCTCCAACTTCGAGGAAGAATGCGCCTTGCTCCCGTTGTCTGGCGTAAAATGGACTGACGCGTAGATTGCGAGGGTTCTCTTTCGGTGCGAGAGGGTGGATGATGTCGTAGATTTCGACAAAGTTCTGCTGAGAGGTCTCGCTAACGTACTCCGGACTGAGCTGGACTTCTTCAAACCGCGTTATTTCACACTCGGAGATGTCAATAGTTGAGTGACCTTCAGTCAGCATCTCTGCAACAGCCCGAGCCACACCAGCAGAATGTGTGACCCAAACAGCTTCGGCGATCCAGAAGTTGTCAAGAGTGGGAGCTTGTCCGACGACGGATCCACCATCCGGTGTGAATGAGAAAATCCCGTTGAAACCGTCTGCAATTTCAGTCTGGCGCAAAACGGGAAGCAATTCTTTTGTGGCTTTCCATGCCGGCTTAAAGTCTTCAGGGGTGAACTCTAGTCGGGATGGCATGCTCTTCTCATCGACATGCTTTGGTGTTACGCCCAATTCTGAGGCTTTGATCGGCATCGGACGATGGCCATAGTAACCGATACCATACTGATCTCCATGCTCTCGGTAGTATAAATCTTGGTCTTGGTGTCGCAGAATTGGAAACTCGGCGTTTTTAGCGTTAATTTTCTTGTTCACTTCGCGGTTCTCGAGACCTGGAACGGCCGTCGTTTTCACGTACTGATGTCCCAGAGGGAGGAGCGGGACCTTCAAACCGATCATAGCGCCAATCTCCACGCCCCAGAAACCAGCACATGAGACGACTATATCCCCAGGAATTGAACCGTTGTTCGTCGTGACCCCGGTTACGCGGCCGTTTGCTTGATCGATGCCTGTGACAAGCGTATGCTCGAGGTACTTTACGCCGGCATTACGTGTGTTCTCGATAAGAATCTGTGTTGCGCGAGCGGCTAATGCAAGACCATCGCTCGGAATATACAGGCCGCCCAAAACCATGCCTTTATTAAGGAGAGGATATATTTTGAGGCATTCCTCAGGGTTGATCAGGTTCGCTTCAATGCCCCAGGATTGTGCATAGCCATGCTTGCGCTTGAGCTCTTGCAACCGTTCCGGCGTTGTTGCAACTTCCAGACCACCTACTTGGTTGAAACAGTTCTCTCCGTCTTTCTCGAGCGCTTGTAGTTTTTCGACCGTGTATTTCGCGAGAAGGGTCATCGTTTTCGAGGGGTTTGTCTGGAAAACAAGACCGGGTGCATGCGATGTCGAGCCACCCGGCATACTTAGAGGGCCCTGCTCCACAACGGTGATGTCGTTCCATCCTCGGGAGACCAGCTCGTCGGCAAGGTTGGTGCCGACAACGCCAGCACCGATAATGACAATACGCTGAGAAGTCGCCATTGCAATAACACTGAGAGAAAATAGTATGAATGTGTTGCTTCTAAGCGCTGTAGGAGCTGCTGTTCTCTTAAGTCTGTTCAAGCTCGCGATAACGGATCATGTCACCGCGCTCTTCATCATGGGAGCCGAAACTAAGCGTCATCCAGGACTTCAATTGGCAAAACATTTCGCGTGAAATGTCCGACCACAGGGTGCTAATTCAAAGCAGCCTACTGCCCCGCATGCGATAGTTACGACATTGGTGGGGAAAATGCCACTCGTGGATGTAGGGTCCTGATCTCCGTATTGGGACTAGTTATAGTACAACTTCGCCGGCCAGGAAGAGGCAAACCGTTGCGGCACTAATTACATATCTTGCCGCAACCCCGCCTCGCGCGTGCGCAATACCATCCGATCCTTCCTACACTCGTTGCAACCACATCAACATTGGCACGTCCGACATACAGTAAGTATTCATAGTTTGGTGAGCTTAGTGTGCTCTTCCTCCCAGCTAGACTTCTCGCGCCCTGTCTTGCCCAGCAGTGTCAACGAACTATTCCTTCTGCAACATAACTTTGCAATAAAAGGGATCATATGCTAAACGCGCTGATGGTGATTTTTGGCCACCAAACTATTCGACAATCCATTGCGACGAAAGCCTAGCGACAACCTCTATCGGATGAGAACCTGATCTCACGGCGCTATTCGAGCGCGTCAAACCTGCTTGCTCAGCCCATGCGAATATTTGCGTGGAAAACAAAACAAAAGTCATAGCCCATGAAGCCATAGGCTTCCGTCGTCACCTGCAACGCCCAGAGTAATACCCAAAGCCCTCCCTCGATTGCATCTCGAGTGAGACTGCTCTTCCCACATGTATTTGGGGACATAAAAGCTGTGGAATGACCAGGAATTTATATCACAAACTGTCTCGGCGCTCTCAGGGTCGAGGCAGTCTTACGTGGTATTTCGGTGGGCTGTCTACATCCGCCAGGCAAGCTCACGACTGCGATTGCCAAAAGCACCCAAAACCTCCGGAACCTTTCATCCAGGAAGCCATGGGGGTAGTGACACGTAGCGTATTGCGCTTCTGACCCAAGAGCACACTGTTCGACCCGTGACGCTCTACCGCCTGCACCCATTGCAAACTTTGCCCCTGTTTATTGGCGCTCTCGGACATTGCGACTGGGACCACGTTGGCAGCCGATAACTGCTCGATCTTTTCGTTTGAGTGTCTTGAGTCGAGTACCACTGATCGCGCTCCTGATGCCGCTATGGAGGTCGATCCCGAAATCTCACCGCGATAGTTGGGCTATCTCGCTGACTGCAGATAGGCCCTACGACTTCAGTAAGCCGTCCGATAAGAATGCGATAACCCTTGGAAAATACCACCGCAATAGTTCCACTGGAATCTGTTGCTGGCAGAGCGGTCGAGCCTTGGGCTGGCGTTTGATGTCCGCATTTGGAAATTAGATCCATCGAAGTCCGTGCCAGCAGGAGGGGCAATGGAGAGAACGGTCTTCACGTTCTGTCACTATGACCTTGTCATGCACCGTCGATGAAAAACATCCTGGGGTAACGCGCTACTATCCACTCTCAAAGAGCCCCCGACTTCTAGCTTATTGTCTAGAACTGTAGATTGATCACGATGGTAGATCCTGCGGTCGCGGCAAGCCCTGGAAAATACTCCAGGAGCGTGGCGCTTGGCGGTCACCCGCAGCCTGATTACGTCCGCGCAACCCACTGGCCATCAGTCTCCGGGAGCGAATGGAAGCCATAACCCCATGGGGACTTAGTGAATCGTTTCAATTGATAAGGTTAAAGAGATAGCGATATTGCGTGCAGAGTATAATAATACTGTACAGATCCATCGGTTTACCATCATCTACTCCGGCAGCTTTGACGTCTCCGTCAATACAACAACCTCTTACTTTCTTAAACACCAATACTGCAAATTCAATACAATCTTACTATAGGTCTTCCGAGATGGTTGGGTCACTCCTGAGTTACTTTGGCTTCAGTGGCGCAGCTGCCCAAACCCCACCAGAGAATGAGCCTGTACGGGCCCTTCCCGCGAACTGGTACACTTCCGAAGAGATGTACCAGCTTGAAAAGCGCGCTATCTTTACCCGTAGATGGCTCATTCTCACTCACCAGTCAAGACTTGCAAACCCTGGCGATTTCCTTCGCTACAACGTGGCCAACTATGACATCGTCGTGTCCAAGGACCGATCAGGCGAGATCCACACATCTCACAACGTATGCAGACATCGTGCCTATCCTGTTGTCGAGAAAGACGGAGGCAATGCGAAAATATTCTCCTGCAGATACCATGGCTGGTCGTACGGACTGAATGGCAACCTCGCCAAGGCGCCTGGTTACCAAGAGCTCCAGAACTTCGACAAGGCTAAGAACGGTCTCTTTCCTATTCACACACGCATTGACCGCAATGGCTTCGTCTGGATCAACATGGATGCGAAAAAGGAGCCCGAAGTATCATGGGAGTCACAATTCGACACTGTCGACGAGCAAACCCGATTCGATCAGTTCAACTTTGACGACTACGAGTTCGACCACACATGGAACCTCGAGGGACCCTTCAATTGGAAGATTCTTGCAGACAATTTCAACGAGTGCTACCACTGCAAGAGCACACATCCCGATCTCACCACCGGTCTTGTGGACCTTGAGAGCTACGATGTTTACTGCGCTGCCGACCACATCCAGCACGACCCCAAGACACCGCAAGATCGCAAGGATCTCGGCCAGGAGATTTGCTCCACGTACTGCTTCCCCAACGCCTCCTTCACCGTTACAAAACACTTTCTCTTCATGCAGAAATTCATGCCCAAGTCACCCACCGAGTCCGTCATGTACTACGAGGTTTGGCGCAACAAGCATTCAAGTGAAGAGGACTTTCTTCTCATCAGCGACACCTACAAGCGCGTGATGGGCGAGGACAAGGTGCTATGCGAGCGCGCACAGAAGAACATCGAAGCCGGTGTCTTTGTCAACGGCGAGTTGCACCCACGCATGGAGAAGGGTCCCCTCTTTTTCCAAAGACGATGTCGCGAGATTATCATGGAGCACGGTATGAAGGAAAAGAAGGCGGGTCACAAGATTTGGCCTGCGAAGCAACAGCTCGAGTCCGCGGGCGCTCCTGCCATTAGCAAAGACTTGGAAGACTTTTGCGAGGGTCTTGCTTGCGGTAACGACAACGAGAAGAGCGATTTAGCTTGGTAGAAGCTTTAACCGCATGATGACGACTGATGACATATGGTATCGGTGTTAGGCGTGTTTTTGGGTGTACTGGAGGCTGGGAACTCGTACCATGTTTGGGGGCTTGTTCGGGTGAACGGCATTCTTTGTAATGACTCTTCGCGACCAATGGTTTCTCTTCTTTTCTTCTTTGATAGCGTACCTTTTTCTTTGCTTTATCTAGATTAAAATGGAATTCTTCTATTTTCGATGCTAAGCCCACTGTGTCGTACACAGTTATCGCTCATGCTTACGCAGGTAGACATGGGCTTGATCCTGCCGAGGCCCCTCTTCACCCGCATAACGTATCAAGGCATCAAATCCCCATCTCCACGCCAGCACAATTATACATAGTAAATACCAGATATGAGCTGCCGTTAACGGATGTTTGATACGGAGGTGTGTGGGTTTAAGCCGCGCGGTGATTTTGGTCCTCATCGGGAAAGTGTGTGCATTGTCCAATCGGATGCGTCTGGCACATCGTGTCATCGCGACCAAAACTGGATGACCTTTTGAGTAGACCAATCATAGCAGATGAGTAGTTTTAACTAGCAGAATTTTGGCTTTACGTATGCCTGCAAAAGTTTTGAAGTGAGGGTGGTGCAGCTGGCGACGCCCGGAGCATGTGATACAGTATCTTCTGGTGCTCCATGAATTGTCGAACCAATTTGATGGAGATAAAAAAACGGCATCAAAGCGAATAGTAGTGGTAGGCGCTTGCAGACCAACAAGATGGCTGTGAGTCTGATGTTTGAGGAAATGAGGGATATCCAGGGATGCATGGCCGACTCCCGGAGACAGCCAAATGGTTCACCCAGGGCGAGCTCGCCGATGATGTCGAACGTACAATAATTGTACCAATCACGGAGATCGACAGGGACAACCTCAGTTCAATCCTTCAATTCCTCCTGCACGCAATCCCCGACATTATTGAATGCTATTAGGAAGTCATTGTTACAGATAACAAGCAAAGACCTCTCCTCGACAAAGGATGTGTTGGGGATTGCGTGCAGGAAGAATTGAAGGATTGAACTGAGGTTGTATTGCAGATGCTATGGAAAGTTTTATGTAGGTGAGTGACCGTCAACAAGGCTAGCCTAGATAGGCGTAGCTCGCTAAGGTGAGTAGTCGCGAGGAGGTGAAGAGCAGGAGCAGTAGAGACCCCA